>JAIPUX010001232.1:2041692-2065018 GCA_020142125.1 Phrynosoma platyrhinos
TGGAGAGCCTTCTCCTCCTCCTTCCCCTGTCCTGGCCAAAACTGACCCTGAAAAGTCACTGAAAAGTTTTAGACATGATTTAGTTGACCTTGAGTAAAAGCTGGTAAAATGGCTCATGGCATCGAGTTGCTTCTACAGCATTGCCCAGTTCATTCTATGTAGCCAGCCAGTATCTTAATCTGAAGCATTTAAGTATGAGCTTTTCAACTTGCAACTTTTAACCCTTGCTGTATTTATAGTATACACAAATGCTTCCTATAACTGAGTGTGCAAAATACCAACTGCCTTCTATGACAAGTTCTTGGCAAGGATGGACACTGAAAGGTTAACATCAGACCATAGTGTAAGAACAACTCAGAAGTAAAAATGAGATATTATAGTGGCAGTGCTTCCTGAAAACATTATAGCAGTTGAGGATGTGAGGAACAACTCTAAAAATGTTACCACCCTTATCATACAGAGAGTCAGAGAGATTGGTATCATTGCATCAATCAGAAATATTCTAGGACCCTCAGTATTTTCCTCTAGGCATATTATGGTTTGATTTATTAATTTCTACAGCTGCCACTGACAAATATTCTCTGGGTGACAAGTCAGGTTTGAGATCTTAATGTTGATTTTTGACAATTGTCAATCTTGTCAACTCTGTGCACAGTGAATCTTTCTATGCTAGTTTACCAAAAAAACAACATGGCTTATGGGGAGCAGATAGCACCTGCTATGTAGATGTCTTTTAACTACTCCCTTTTCTATGAGGAAAAGATCGTTTTCCCTCCAATAAATTTCACTAGTCTCATCAAAGCTTTCTGCTTCTCTCAAAATTCCTGAGGTATTTCATTCAAACATAAAGTTTCAGATTTTCCTCTTTAGCCAAAATCTGGTAGTAGCACTAATAAAATTCTATTTTCATAATTTCTGCCCTGCTGTGTGTGTCAAGGAATACTCAGAGGTGGTTTTGTCAGTTCCTTCCTTTGAAATATAGCCTACAGTGATTGGTATTCTTTGGCAGTCTCCCATCCAAGTACTAACCAGGACTTAACCTGCCTAGCCTCCAAGCTGTAAAGTACTGAAAATAAACATAATAAATGAGAAAGAACTGGTGTTGTGTTTTTTTTAAATCCCCTTCCTCAACTAGTCTGTGACTCTGTCCAGTGTCCAGACAAGATAGAAGACAAAAGGATTATAGATTTTAACACCTGGAAAGAAATGTACAATGCAGTCTCCCAGGCACAGGTACAGACAATTGCAACTGTAAAATATGAGACAAAATGTATCAGTCTTTTTTCCAGTCTGGCCAAAAAACAGATGATAAGAAATTTTTAGGAACATTTGTTTTTGTAAGGGTGCCATCTTTCAAATGCAGAACCAGAAGATATAATGCTATGCAATAAAGAAGGAATGAAATCTGACAAAGGATAATACTTTTGTCACAGCTGAGGAGAGCAGGTTAGCTAGGGAATGTCACTGCAAACTGTATGGTGCATACACAGCTCTCCCCTCCGATACTTCACTGTCATTCCCAAGCTTCTGAACTATGTCATGTCAGTCCTTAACTAAACATATTTTTCATGGCTTGAGCTGTTGTAGACTAAAATTTCATCATGCCTGCTGTATTAGAGCCATTTGGCTAATAAAACAAAACCAAAAACTATGCCCAACACAAAAAGCAAGAAAAACAAAATAGAAACTCTGCAATGCAACAATGCTTTATGTGTCCCAAGATTCATCCATGGCACAATACACGCCTATCCAGTTCCCAGTGACCAAATATTGAGCAAGCTGAGATTATTTTTTTCTCCGTCTTAAAATGTCTGACACACTTCTGGTAAAGGTGAACTAAGCCTGCAAGGAAACTCAAGGCAGGAAGTACAAATTGTTACAGACATGTGGACCACTAGCCAAACTATCAACAAAATGACTGTTCCAGTTAACTGCTTTTCATTTTAGAAGTGTCTCTGCTCCTTTTCTCCTTTTGCCCCTGAGCTAGTCAGGAGACAGACCTGCTCTTTTCACTTAATATGTGTGATGAAAATTACTTGAATTTTAACATGACTAAAAAAAACTATTGCTTACCTTAATTGACCTTTTTTTTTTTAGTTCTAAAGGTACGAGCAAGAATATAGTTGCTCTTACAGAGTTCAGCTGCTTCTAAATTGATGTTATTGTGTATGGAAAAAATTGAGAGGGACATATTTTTTTCCTTTCTCATAACAACAGAATGTGGTGCCATCCACTGAAGTTGGCATCCAGGACAAAGGATGACCTTTTTCACACAACACACAATTCATCTGTGGAATTCTCTACCACAAAAGATAGTCCCATGATTTGGAAAGACATCTGGACAGATAGCTGCAAGATAAAGATATCAGTGGCTATGAGTTATGAAGTTTGTACATATATTACTTTCAGTACAGCAAATCCCAGGAAAGAACAAAAGGGTGCTATTGCACCACATCCTACCTGTGGGACTCCTATGGATATATGGTATGCCACTTATGGGAACAAAATGCTGAATAAAACATAATTTTGGTCTGATCTAGCATAGCTTTTTATGATATTATGACACTGCTGCAAAATAGCAAGGGGCTATTGAACTGAACAACACTATTCTGGAACTTAGTCGGAAGAGCACCCCAATGTATTTCTTACAAATCTACTTATATAGACTAATATATAATAATAATCAATATGCATGTATATTGATTGTTCATAACAAATGTATTCACAATTATATATAAGACATCCAATAGTACACATACAAAAAATAGGAAAATGTGATAATAATTTACATAACCAGGGCTGCATCTACACTGCAAAAATAACCCAGTTTTTGATACCACTTTAACTGCCATGACTAAAAGCTATGGAATTTGGGGATTTGTTGTTTGTTGTGGCACCAGAACTGTCTGACAGAGAAGGCTAAATATCTCACAAAACTAAAAATCCAAGAATTCCATATCATTGAGCCATAGCAGTTAAAGCAGTCCCCAGCTGCATTATTTCTGCAATGCAGATGCAGCCCACATATAGATTTGAAATACTAATGAATATAGCAAACAGCAATCAATGTGAAGTCTAACAGCTGCTCATAATAATAATAATAATAATAATAATAATAATAATAATAATAATAACAATAATAATAATAATAAAATTTTATTTATACCCCGCCTTTAGCCAAAGCTGTCAAGGTGACTTACAAGTTAAAAAATGCATCCATACAATTAATAACAAATAAGCCCCCCTTAAAAATGAATTAAATCACTATACAAATTAAAATCACAATTACAAAAAACACATCTAACATGGGCAGACAGCAACCACTGTAAACATCCTGGAAGAAATTATATACACTACTCTTTGTTATAATCAGTATAACACTGTTAGCCTTTGTTGCCAAAAAAGTAACATTGTTATTTGTAATAAGTTACTTCTGAGTTCTAGCCTTGTTTTCCAGACTAGACATGTGGCCCATCCTCCAATCCTATTTCCCTTTGGTCCTGATTCAGGGTAGCCCCTGACCTGATCCACATCATTGCCCACTGTGTGGCAGGTATCAGATATTAATTATGATTGTGCAGCAGCTATTTAAAACTGGCTAATGTTATCTATCCAGCTTCAACTGTTTCAATACAGATATCAAATATTCAGTCAATATTCTCCAGTAATTCATAAAATATCCAGTATATGTTTGTCAACCAAATGACAGAGGAGAACACATAGGAATACTCCTAATTCATTTCATGTCTGTTATTATTAAACTGCTATTCATTGCCAAAAGATTACTAAACTACCATAGGGACAGAATGAACCATTCAAACTTCAAATCATCATGGTTTATAATACTACCTGACAAAGCTCTTATTGCATCACAGACACCAGATCAGGAGAAAAGAGCCAAAGAGGACAATAGAGCAGGTTGAGCAAAAAGTCAGGAAACTATCAGTAGTCATTATGGTTGACATTATGGTCCTCAAGAAGGCCAACTGTTTAAGCTCATATTCATGTCATTCAGCTTTATCATGGTTTTCACTGAGCATTACAGTCTTCTATTTTTTTAACTATTATTTTTATTGGATTTTTCATATTATACATATTATATTTCATTATTTCTTAAACATTAAACATTGAACATTAAACAGAGGGTTACACATGCATTATAACTACCTTAACAAGTTTGTTTTATTTGCATTATCAATATCATTATTATAATTTTACAAAATAATAAAATTTTAATCTTTACCATTTTATAAAAAGAATTTTTCCTGCACTATTTCCCATTTTCTTTCATATTGTTGCAGTGTCTTTTCTGCCACATACATTGATAACTTGTCCATTATCATAAATTCATGTAGTTTATTTTGCCAGTCGATTATATTAGGAAGTTTTTCAGATTTCCAATGTTTAGCTAAGACAAGACGTGCTGCTGTGATCATATAAAGTATTAAACTTTTCTCATCAGTGTTTAATTTGCAATTTATTACATCAAGTATATTTAATAAAAACAACTCTGGTTTAAATGGAATATATTTCTGCATTATTTCTGAGATTTTCTTTCTTATTTCACCCCAGAATGCATTACTTTTATCACACTTCCACCACATATGGTACATGGTGCCTATTTCTTTTTTGCACTTCCAACATTTGTTCTCATTATTACCTTTTATTTTGGGTAATCTTACAGGGGTGATATACCATCAATGAAATATTTTATGGTAATTTTCTTTTAAGATGTTACATTTAGTAAATCTGTTGCAGTCTTTCCATGTATTCTCCCAACTTTGTAGTGGAATTGTATATCCAAATTCTTGCATCCAACTAATCATATTTTATTTTATTACCTCTCCTTCTGTTTTGATGTCCAGTAAACATTTATATGTCTTTTTTGATTTGTTATTGTCATATAATTCCAAGATATCTAGTGTTGTTCTAATGTTGTCTTTTAAATGTCTTTTGAGTAAAAACCCTGCTTGATCTTCATGAATTAATCTTGATAACACCTTTTTTAATCTTGTTGCTAAAAGTGTAGTATATATTTTATAATCGGTGTTTAATAGTGCTATAGGTCTATAGTTGTTAACATTTTCTGGGTCTTTATTCTCTTTATGTATTAATGTAGTTAATGAATGTCTCCATGTGTCAGGATATTGTCCACAATCTATTTTTTGCATTGTTTTGTGTAATAATAATACTACCTGGAAAAGTATCTCATCTTTAAATATTTTGTAATATTTCGCTGTTAGCCCATCTGGGCCGGGAGCCTTATTATCTTGTAAATTCATAATAGCCAGATCCACTTCTGCCATTGAAATTGGCGCATTCAAATCACAAATATCTTGTTCTGTTAATCTATTTATATTTTCTTTTTTTCAAATACTCCTTTATTTTTTCTTTACTTTTTTGTGAGGTTTGATTTGGTGAAAATAGTTTTTCATAATATTCTAATATCACATTTTTCAAATCCTTTTGTTGAGTAAACTCTTGGTCTTTATTTTTTAATTTCAAGATTAATTTTTTTCCCTTTTCTTTTTAAAGTCTTCTTGCTAGCCATTTGCCCACTTTATTTGTGTTTTCAAAATAGTAAAATTTCAAATGTTTAATTTTATTTTCCATTTCACTGGTTGATATCTGGGTTATTAAATTTCTTACTCTTTGTCTTTCTTTATTTAATGCTTCATTTTTAGGGTTATTTTTATGTTTTTTTTCTATTTCCATTAATTTTCTTGTTGTATTAAAAGACCTCTTGCTACTGCTTTACTTGCATCCCATATAATATGTGTTGGTGCTTCTTCGTTTGTGTTTTCCAAAAAGTACATTGAAAGATCCTTTTAAAGTTTCCTTACAATTTCTTTGTCAGCTAGCAGAGTTTCTTTTAAATGCCAGCTGTATTCCTTTTTCTTTATGGTTATTAATAGTGATATTGGTGAGTGGTCTGACATACTCATAGGTAATATTTTGCTATTTGATACTTCTTTACCTATTGTAGAAGATATAAAAAACATATCAATTCTGGACCATGTATTAAATCTGTTAGAGAAATAAGTGTAATCTCTATTGCTTTTATTATGTAATCTCCATATATCTATCAAATTATGTTCCATGAGTAAATTAAATCTTGGTAACTTCCCCTGGTTTTTTTCTCTGTTTTTTTGGCCAGATCTGTCTTCTAAGGGGTTCACTACAGCATTCCAATCACCAACTATTATAATTTGATCATAGTCGTATTGTCTTATTTTGTTGTTTAATTCTGCAAAAAAGCTATCTCTTCCTTCTTGTGATGTATAGATATTGATTAGTAATATTTTTCCACATTCTGTGTTTATTTCAATAGCAATATAATATCCATTCTTATCTTTGAAAATCTCTTTAGATTGTATATTATTTTTACATATATTGCTACCACCTTTTTTTGAAGAAATATGAGATGCTGCAAATAATTTGCCTAGTTTTGCATTTTCTAATACATGCAAATCTTTTTCTTTAATACGCGTCTCTTGAATACAAATTATATCTTTCTTTTGTTTAATTAAATAATGTGTAATTTTACTTATTTTACCTTTTGAATTCAAACCATTAACATTCCATGATATTATGTCATAAGACATTTTTCCTTTAAATTATTAGTATCTGTAGCTTAGCTTCTTACCCTTTCTAAGTCTAAGATTAGTTTGAATATAGCGCTTTTTTTCTTTTGCTTTTCCTCTTTTCCCTTGCTCTTCTTCTGTTGTTTCTTCTGGCATTTTTTACTTAAGTCTTCTTCTTCCTGATGCTCTTTTTGATTTTTCTCCTTTAGATTCTTTAATTGATTTATTTTTTCTTCTTCTTCTTCTTCTGATACTTCTAAATCTATTAGGGCACCTCTATTGCTTTCCAAATCTGCTTTGTCATGTTTCTTTTTATTTCTATTTTTGTTTGAACCTGCTTCTTTTTCTTCATTCTCTAATTCTTCTTCCAACTTTTTTAATTCCATTCTTTTTTCATATTCTATTTCTTTGGATTTTTCTTTTTGTTTAATACCTACTAGAAATTCTTCAGCTTTCCATTTTGTATCTATCAACCATCTTTTCATTCCTATTGTAAATCTCACTCCTTCTATTTTACCCCACCTATATTTTATATTATTCTGTTTCAGATAATCTGTTAATTTCTTATATTCTTTCCTTTTTCTTAGTATTTGGGGTGGAATATCTTTGAATATTTGCACTTTGTGATCTTCTATATAACACTTTTTTCCATAATTTCTTGACAGGAATAAATCTCTTACTCTTTCTCTAACAAAATAAATATTTATATCCCATGGTAACCATCTATTAGTTGCTATCCATGAATTGACTCTGAACAGTTTGTCTATCTCTCTGTCAAGCTGTTCTATAGGCCAATCCATAAATTGAGCTAATGCTGGAATAATACGAGCTTCTAGGTCTTCGTTATATCTTTCCGGTAAACCTCTTATTTTTATTGCTTTCCCTTTGAGTTTTAGTTCTAAAGAAATTTTCTGATTGTCTTCCTGATGTTGTATTTCTTCTAACAATGTTGCTTTTTTTTCTAAATCAACTGTTATCTCCTCAATTTCTACTACTTTTGTTTGTATCTCTCTTATTTCTGATGTTATTTTAAATATACTTTGTTTAAATTCCTGCAATTCCCTTTGGAGTTCAGTTTTCATTTGTGATTTCATTTCCTGAATTTCTGCTCTTATTTCTGCTCGAATTTCATTTCTGATATCAACTCTTAATTTCCTTATTTCTTCTACTAAAATATCTTGTATTCCTGTGTCTGTTGTTTTACTATCAGGAGATGCATTGTTAATATCTCCCTCCTCCTGTAGAAGTTTTTGTGGATCAACACCAGTTGCCATTATCTCCCCAAATGAAAGAGAGGTTATTCTACCCTATTATGATCCTTTTCTATAGGATCACAGTTTGATCGTTATTTATATATTTTAAATTTCAACTGTAATACTAACACTTAACTGCTAAATATTTTCATGTATAAGTGAGATTCAGTGCCTACTAAGCATTCTCAAATGAAAGCAAAAAAAAAAAAAAAGAGAGAGAGAGAGAGAGAGAGAAATGCTTATTACTTTTGTTATTTCTTACTTCACAAAATTAACTGTGCCTTAATTCAAAGGAGTGTCTTTTTCTCTCTTCACTATAATTATCAATATAGAATGAAAATAGCTAGACAAAAAATTCAGGCTAACTATTATGATTTTTAAATTGAATAAACTAAGTGTATAAAGTCAAATAAAATTTCTTAATTTTCTAACACACAATTATTTTTCTAATTTCCTTTTTCCCTCTCTTTCTATCCCCCTGTTAGACAACTACCAAAATTACTGTGGATGGAGGCGGGTGTTTTGAGAACTTCGTCCCTTTGTGTTTAGTCACACACTCCGCCGCCCAGCGCTTAGTCTTACTGTCTCTCTCTCTCTCTCTCAACCTCTGCCCTCCCAAGGCAGGTGCTGGTGTGAAGAGGAAGGCAAGCGGTGTTTTAAAGCCTTCGCCGCCCAGCACTTGGTCCTGCTGGCTCTCTCTCTCTCTCTCTCTCTCTCTCTCTCTCTCTCTCTCAAACTCCGCCCTCCCAAGGCTGGCACTCACAGTCTTCTATTTTAAAAACATAAAAAGTTTTTTTTCCCCTTTGCTTTAGGAAAAACTGTTCATATCCAGGTGCATGACTCTGCCATTTGGATGTACTGTACATACTTTGTTATCCTAGGAGGGTCCATTCAGTGTTACAAAGAAAATATGGAGGTAAAACACATAAGGGCTTGGGGGAAACATATGCTAAACATTTATCTTCAGGATACCAAAAGGGCACTAGCCACCAGCAGCCTGTGATCCCAAGCAGGGACCTAACCTCATCCTGTAGTGTCAGGATGTGTTGCTCCCCTCCTTAGAGCACAGAACATCAACATGCTAGGATGTTTTATCACTGTGCTTGCTGCTGGTGTTTTCTGATTAGCAAGTGCTTCCCAGAATTTCCTGTGCTGGGACAAGAGATTGGTGGGGTGTTAGAAATAAAGAGCAATCAATGCTTGTATAAGGTGATTAATTGGAGAAGGGAATCTGGATAATGACTGCTCTTTCTTACTCCTTCTTCAATAAGTTAGTTGGTATTTTTGTTCCTTTTGACTGGGAAAGGAGCATCCATGGGGTTCCAGTTTCAATGATAGCTGCTTACCCCACACACATGACAGCCTTTCAGGGGCTATTTTAGTCATAGAATCATAGAGTTTGAAGAGACCTTAAGAGCCATTCAATCCAATCCCTTGTTGCACAAGAGTGCACAATCAAAGCATTCCTGACAGATGGTCATCCAGGCTCAATTTAAAAACCTTCAGAGAAGAAGACTCCACCATAGTCTGATCAAGTATAGGTCAACTCCTTTAAAAAAAAATCTGTCTACTTTCCTATCACAAGATGGATTTCCTGGGGCAATAAATGTAAGTTTTCTTTCTTATTCCTGTTTCTACCATTCTGATTAATACAGATATGACATACATGAAGTCCATGTACCATCTCCACCTTGGCCAAATTCCTAATAACCAAAATGACAGTTCAGTCATTTTGTTAGTCAGTAGATCTCTGGATTCAGACCATGGCAACTGACTGCAAGGCATTTGTTTCCATGGCTGCTAGGCATGTGTTACTAATTAGAATTCATAAACAAAGATTCATCATAGAAAAATGGGACAGAAAAGGATTTGCAGAACATCCTCTCCAGCTGTCCAAGGATGTTGATTCCAGTTTCTACAGATTAGCCTACAGAGACAGCATAACAATAAAGAAAGGAGAACAGAGAGTACCATATTAAGCAACCTAAAGAATCACAGACCAGTATGTTGCATGGCTAGATGTTTCTACATCCTTCTAATTCTGTATGACTCTTTTCTTGCAAGAAGGAGCATTTGCAATGAATGGACATTTAGCTGTCACATGACTATAGTATATTTCCATCATCCACACAATTCTCTGAAAGGGGAAAGGCAATCACCCTCTTCATGTATTCTGAAAGAGCATGCTTTCTCTGGTTCTGTCCCTCCTACCTCTATCTCCTTGTGTTAACAAGGATAACTGCAGTGAGGCTGTATCTTTGTCTAAAAGTGGCTACAGTCCCTCATCAAATCAGAAATCAGATTGCCAGATGTAGTAATAATCTTACTGTTGGCATTTTGCATAAACACAAGCTGCTGTTGTACTGCAGGATTAATGCAGTTTGACACCATTTTAACTGTCATGACTCTATCCTATGGAATCCTGGGGTTTGTAATTTGTTGTAGCACCAGAGCTTTTTGACAGAGAATGCTAAAACTACAAATCTCAAAATTCCATAGCATTGAGCTATGGCAGTAAAAGCAGTGTCAAATTGTGTAGATACAGCCTCAGAGTGGTTAATGGTTGTGGTAGGAGGAACACCTTTTCCCTTTGCCTCACACCATCTATTTCAGGCATGCCAGAAAAAGCTTAATGAGATGTTAAGATCCAGAGCTAGACTATGTATTCCCTAATATTAATTTTTGCCACAGATGTGGAAAGGTTGGAGGATGACCATAAGACCAAAGTAAAATAGAGCCATGCTGAAGGAAATGTATTCTTAACCAGGGAAAATTTTAGAAGTTGCAGAGTTTTAGGAATCCCATGGAAAAATTAGATTAAGCATTTCTAGTGCATTCTGACACTGCAGCACGTTCTACTAATAACAGTAACAATCTGAAAGGTAAGGAAAAGGTTCAACATGAATCATTTTCACAGTGCTTGCTTAATGAATGCTGTTTAATTATCAGCATGTATGTGTGTGTGTGCACGCGCAAACACACACACACACAGTGTACTCCTATGCTTTCCTATTTGTAGCATAATGTTGCCACGTGAGTTTTCTAAAACTGAAATAAATGGTAAGGTATATGTTTGCTTTGGTGTCAGATTGCCCAGACGGAAAGCTGATGTCTGGACCACATGCTGTTAAATAATTTGCTGTGTTCATTTCAGTAATGCTTACATTTTTGAACCCTTAAAGGGACAAGTTTCTCCTCTATTATGTAAGTATAGATGTTGTGGGCTACTGTTGGGGCACTATGCCAATGTTAATATAGTTGTACAAGTGACTGTGCTTTCTTAGAGTTCTTGTATGTGGAGCAGTCAATCATTTCACCAGCACAGTGGCTGCCTTCTCTCTCACTGTTGAGTTGGGAGGGGAGGGGAGCTTTCACCTATTGCACAATGTGGGAGCTCAATCCCATACTACCCATTACATAATTGGGTCCACACAATTGAATCCACAATTATACTGGCATATATTTATAGTACACTAAAAGTGTACAGGATCTTGGTCAATGCCAGGAATTACTGGGTGGGCAGGGGCTAGGAGATACCTGGCTAATATGCTTCACTTTGATATTAGTTGATACTCTTTTATCTCCCAGCTGCTAAGTTTCTTACTGCTCTCCCCCTCCCTGTCATCAGTCTCCTTTGCCTATACTTCCCATTAAAAAAATCACTGCAGCAGGACAGATGTTTTTATTTAAAAATGTGTGTGATGTCAACAAGTTGGATGTGACACCAATAAAATCACGCCAGTGTCCACAGTGAATAGAATTAAGCAAAGCAAGGGAAAAGGAAGCCATGGGCAGTGGGGACAAAGATAATGAAGCAAAGAAAAGCCTAAAAGCAATGCAAATACTTTTAAAAGTTTTGAAAACAGCCCTAAAATAGGAGAGATTTTACAACTCACAGGGAAGCAAAATACTAAACCAACTTCCTTAACTTCTGCACCCAGAAACCCCTCCTTTACTTTTATCATTTGACTCATTGAGAGAATTCACTCAAGATATTCTACCAGAATTTCAGCAACTTCCATCCCACCATCAATCTCAGCCTGGAACTATCCACAGAACAAGTACATTTTCTGGATACCTCCATATGGACACATGGACATCTAAGCACCACACTATATCTCATAGCCATCAATTGCTACATGCACTTACATGCCTCTGGTTTACACTCTGAACACACTACCAAATCCATAGTTTACAGCCAAGCCCTTCAATACATTTGAATCTCCTTAGATCCGCAAGATAGGGATGTCAGACCCATGGAATTATAACAAACATTCCTCATGTTACAGTACCCACCATAAAAAATAAACACACACAAACATCAACAAGACAAGACTTGCACCCAGGACTGATATATTACAGAACAGTCCAAAGACAGGAAATTACAGAACCCCACTAGTGGTCACGTTCATATAGCTCCCAACTGAGATCACTCAAATGTACCATCAACTTATTCTGGACAATTATGCTGGCCTCTCGAAGGCTCTTGGTGGCAGGCTTTTACTTGGCTACAGTCTCCCAATCTCAACCAGCTATTTATCTACACAAGGGCACGCAACATGGATGGGGAGACAGTACAAGAACTTACCATAAACCCGGATGCCAACTCTGCACACACACCTACTCAAGAAACATAATCACATGACCTAATCACCCCACCCACAATATTATAGGTACTTTCACTTGCTCCTCATCTAATGTAATATATGCCATCCTCTCTCAACAATGCCCTTCAACACTCTGCATCGGGCAAACAGGACAGTGTCTGTGCCAGATGATAAACGGACATAAATGAACATTCAGATAGAATGGAAATGCACACATACACACAACACATGGTTGCAGAACAATTCATTCTTCCTTGACAATCCACTTTGGACCTCAGAACGCCAGTTCTTAAACAAAACAAAACAAAAAATCAAAGGAAGGCTAGAAAGAGAAAGAGTGGAACAGGGATATATCCATACTCCAGTCCATTGATAGTCAGTTGAACAGAAACAATGGTTGCCTTGCACACTACACACATTATAACACTAGTTAACATCTCAGCTTCATGAGGACTCTCTTTCCCTTTTTATCTCATCTCCTTTCTAGTTCCCAGCCACTATCATACTACATTTCAAGAACTCCCATCAGCATTCATATGGGTATATACTCATCTTGACTTTAAGCAATATTCTTACTCCCACTTTCATTCCCAACTACCACAATTAAAACTGAACATATTACCTCATCTGAAGTAGACTCCATCTACAAAAGTTTATACTACAAACTTCTTTCTCTTAGTCTCAAAGATTCTCTCAGTAGACTCAAAGGTATTGCAAGATGCCCTTGCATAATTTATGTAAAAATACATGAAAATTAACATAGGACAAATGTAAAAGCAAAGTGTATTTTTCAGAAACTGTAACAGTAACTAACTAGGATTAGGGTCATGCAATTATAACTGTTTGAAAGCATGCAGTTTGAAAGTATGCAAATGCAAATACATAAATAGGTACAACTTCAGTGGGAAGCTAAACATCGTTCTGTGCAATCATGCTGGCCACATGGTCACAGAGTAATCTCTGACAATGCTGGCTCTTTGGCTTAGTCATGGAGATGATTACCACCCCTACAGTCAGACACAACTTGACAACCTTGTCAACAGGGAATACCTTTACCTTTAACTATAACTATAACCAATCACTTTTTAAAAAGTAGCTTCTTAAGCTCTGGCTCAGAGCTTTTTACAGGAGCCATTAGGCAATGCTTTACTGAAGTCAGCCAACAAATCTGTTGGAAATTTAGTGATGGTGTGGAAGAAAGAAAAACACATACTGAGGCAGGACAGTTTGTGCTTCATAAACATTAAGCCAGCTGTACAAAGGAAGAGAAACAGAAAAAGCACAATATGCATCCTAAGAAAAACATTTCTTGTGTCTTATTTCCAATTTTTTTCTGGTTTATATTTTGGGATCAAGATTTTGTTTTGTAATTTGAATGAGGATATTTCTCTTTTCAGAATCAGCAGCAAAAAAAAAAAAAGAGTGGGAGAAAAAAATTTCAGTATCAAATTACAAATACAGAAATTTAAAGGGCTTAAAAAGAATGTCTTCAAAAGAAAAGAAAAAAACACCTCCCTGATGTGCTGGCAGCTATAATGGTTGTTCTGAAGTAAACAACTAGGAGCCAAGACTCTGCATGTGCTACTATTCTGAGGATGCATAGGGGAAACTCAGTGTGGTATTGGATGCAGAATTCAGCTTTATCAGAATCTCAGCTTTTTTTTTAAAAAAAGTTTCTAGCCCCTATGACTAGAAAGATATGTTCAAGCCTGGCATAGTGGTTTGAGGTTTTGATTATTACTCTGGAGACCAGGATTCAAAACCCAACTCATCCATGAAACCCACTGGGTAACCTTGGGCAAGTCACATGTTCTCAGCCTCAGGGGATGGCAAAGGGAAAACCTCCTCTCAACAAATTTTATCAAGAAAGCTCTATGATTGGGGTAGCATTAGGGTCACCATAAGTTGGAAACAACTTGAAGGTACACACCATCCCTGTTCCTGGTGAAATCACAGAATATTCTTGTGAATCTACTATTTAGTGAAAATATCCATGTTCAGAGCTTAATCTCTATGGGCAGCATTAAGTGCTACAAGAAATATGTAGCCATAGCAAACAAACAAACAAAGATCTCTGTGTCTTACCCTCATCCTCAGCCATCGATGAAAATTAGGGGTGGGAAATACATGTCATACTCAATGGACTATGTAAACATGTATTAGAAATTAGAGAAGGGAGTCTAATGTGAGGCTGCCACAGAGTAGAAACTCATACAGGATACTTAAATTTCACTCTGTTCTATTGCAATATATTTACTCTCACTAGTATATGCAAAGTAAATATATGGGCAAACCTTAACATAATACAGACTGCACAGAAATGTACTGCAGTGTTATTATTTGTAAGCTATAACAGGCTCTGACATCAATTGCTTGACAGCCGGCTAGCCCAGCTTGTTCTGAAACTTTTCAAAGCACCTGGAAGCCAAGAAGAATCTGCTCTTTCCATCCACCCATCTCAATGCTGTCCTTTTTTTAAAAAAACATCACTGTAGAGGAGAAAACAACAAGAAATGTACCCAAACACTCTCATTCACAAACTGCTTTGAGTAGGCTTGCTTTTGATTTTGGGATACAGCAGAACATCCATTTTTTCAGATGCCAACTATGCCATGTCTTGAGGCAAGATTCTTGGGGAATTTAATGATACCAAAGTCTTTTTTTCTCAAATAAAAAAGTAATTATCCAACTGTTAAAAACCATAAAAACCCTGAACAATGATTAAACAAAGAAGTGGAAAGGGCTTACTCACATGGGGATCATCTGTGTAAGGAATGCACAATAATCCATGCTGGGAGATAGATAATAATCATTGGTAAACCAGTGGCATTAATCCAACATACACTTCCAGTCAGTACAATGATGAGATCTTCTGCTGTGTTCTTCCTAGTGCTACAGTAAGAGAAAGGACATATAACTAGCTACCTGCTCTCTTAGCTGATAAATGATGGAGACTCACATTTTTAACCCTTGCATGACTTATTTTCCCAATAAACAGCAATGGGAGGATTCCCCACACACTTTGGTCTAAATCCAATTACAGAAAGATTGAAGATCTGGAAAATCTTGAAGGTAGTTCAACTCCAAAGTCAGTAGATCTCAAACTAAAGAATATACCCAGGATATAAGTTTTATATATAAGATTTCTCATTGTATCTTGGGCCTCGTTCCCACTATGAATTAAAATAAATCACTGATTGGGTTATATGTCTGTCATACCTACTTGAAACCAGTTCCAAACTGACTGTACTTGGTTTCAGTCATGATGAAGCAAGCCAAATGCAATAGAACTGCTCTTTCCTGACACTAGTTTTTTGGTGGTTCTTTTGAAAATAAGTGATTAGCAAGCATGTCCAGCAAATGAGAACAAAGGACCTGGATCACATTAAACTGAAGGAAAGGGATTAATGTGGCAGAGGGTTGGCTCACCCCTCAAAAAATTTTGGGGAAATCTGCCATTTTCACACCTCCCCTTTCCCAAGACCCATCCTACATTCCAACCTTCTGTCCAGGAGAAATTCCAAAACACCCTCCATTCTGAATTTGACTTGGAAGCATGTCTTTCAAGTCTGCAAGGTTGGGGGGGGCAGCACCTCACCCAGGGAAGAGTCCTCCACATGACATCCATGGCTGATGTACCCCAGCAGAGAATCCTCCATATGACACCCACAGCTGATTCACCCCAGGGGGGAGTCCTCCATATGACACCCATGTCTGATGCATCCCAGGGGACTTGGAGGACATGGGGAGCTGAAGTAGTGCTCTCCCAGCCTTGCAGGACTTGGAGACATGCTTAGAATGGAGGGTGTTTTGGAATTCCTCCTGGACAGAAGGTTGGAATGTAGGATGGATCCTGGGAAATGGGAGGGGGAAATGGTGGATTTTCCCCAAAACTAGTGAGGTATGGGATTCTAACCACCACACCCATGACTCCCTCCTGTGTTTTCTTGAATGTGTTGCTGGTTGAGTTATCAATGATGCATAGAAGATTGACAGACTAGTGGGAATGACAATCATGCCAAAAAACAAGTGAATAAAGAAAAGACCTGCTTCCATAGTGGGAATGATGAATGGACTGGAATCGATTCACCAACCCAGAATGAAAGTGAATCGCAAACCGGGTTAAATGTAAGTGGAAATGAGCCCCTGGCTCTTTCTAAAGAATCAGTAAATAGTCATAATAAAGAGCTAGCAATGGATCTCTGAAAAGAGGGACAAAAGAGAGAAATTATGAGTATTTAGGGACTGGATGAACTTCATCCTAAAGTATCATTTGGTGAATATTTGGTGGAGCTTGTGAAATTATTACAATGACAAAAGAAAAAAATATATTAAATTGTTCAAAATTATTTGAAATTGACTTTATCCTGTCCTGAAATTTCTAGATGTAGGGTGGGATAAATCAATACAGTTCTTTAGAGATCATTATTGAAGGAGTAGTGTTTTTATTTTGGTAGTGCAGAAAATGGAAACATTGCTAGAACCTTCAGCTAAGTACTATATTAGCAATGTAATTATTGTGTAAATTATATACAGCATATGTTATTGTTCTGTTTCATACAACCTCTGCCTGGGACTGGAACATTATGACCTGTCTTCCAAACAAACCATGGGCCTTTGCAGACTGCCAGAAATAGTGCAAATTGAGTCCACTTTAACTGCCCTGACTCAGTGCTAGGGAATCATGGGAACTGTAGATTATTGTGGCATCAGAGCTCTCTGACAGAGAAGGCTCAATGTCTCAGAAAAAAATACAATTCCCATGATTCCCTAGCACTGAGCCAGGGCAATTAAAGTGGACTCAATTTGCATTATTTCTAGCAGTCTGCAAAGGCCCCATGTTATGTGAAGTCGAAGGCTTTCATGGCTGGCATCCATAGGTTTTTTTTGGGGGGGGGTGGGTGGGAAGTGTGGCCATGTTCTTGAAGAATGTATTCCTGACATTTCACCTGCTGGTATCTTCAGAGAATGGTGGCATGGAGGTGTGTGGGGCATATATACTGTGTGACCCTTGGTTGAGAGGATTAGCATGTAAATATGTGTATTGTTCTATTGAGGCAAGGCCTCTGGATGGGAGGATATGCAAGGAGGATTAGTGTCTATTTAATTAATGGTCCAATGTCTGCTGGGAAACCTCCTGACCCTGGATGAAGTTTGAATTTGCTGAGTCCTGATTTTGGTGTTTTTGAGGACTGGTAGCCAAACTTTGTTTACTTTCAAGGTTTCTTCTTTCCTGTTGAAATTGTCCAGTGTTTGTGGACTTCAATGGCTTCCCTGTACATTCTGACCTGATAGTTGTTGGCATGGTCCAGAATTTCAATATTTACAAATAGTATTTTGTGCCCAGGTTGGTTTATAATGTGTTCTGCTACTGCTGATTTTTCAGGCTGGTCCAGTCTGCAATGTCTGTCATGTTCCTTGATTCTCATTTGAACACTGCATTTTGTGGTCCCTATGTATGTGGTAAACTCCTGCAGATGTGAGATGGTCTCTCTTATATTTTGCCAAGCACAGCTTTTCCTGGATTTTCTTGGTTGGTCTATAGATCATTTGGAGGTTGTGTTTCTTCATCAGTTTCCCTATTCTGTCTCTGACTCCTTTGATGTATGGTAAAAATACCTTCCCTTTGAGTGGTTGTTTTTCTTCACTCCTGTGTTTTGTTTTGTTTTTCTGGGTCTAGCTGCTCTTCTGATGTCTGAGCTAGAGTAACCATTAGCCTGTAGAGCCCAGTTTAGTTGTTTCAGTTCATCTTCCAGGTAGTGGAGTTCACAGATCCTTTTTGCATGGTCTATTGTGCTTCTTTTTTGTCCTGGGTGATGATTAGAGTTCTTGTGTAGGTATCTGTCCATGTGTGTAGGTTTTCTGTATACCGTGTGGCCCAATCATTGGTTTGGTTTGCGGATGAGCAGGAAGAATGGCAATGTTCCTTACTTTTGTTTTCCCCCATTGTGAATTGGATGTTTGGGTGGATGTTGTTCAGATGTTTTAAAAACATGGTCAAATCTTCTTCTCCATGGCTCCAAATGATGAAAGTGTCATCCACATATCAGAGCCATGTTGTGGGCTTTTTTGGTTCTGGTTCCAGGACCTGCCTTTCAAAGTGTTCCATGTAAACATTTGTTATCACAGGGCTCAGAGGGCTTCCCATGACTACCCCATCTCTCTATTCATAGAATCCACTGTCTCATAAGAAGTAGCTTGTGGTGAGGCGATGTTTGAATGGGGCTGTGATGTTTTCTGGGGGGAAAATTGGATATGTGCCATAGTGTCCATTATAGGGACTTCGGTGAACAGGGAGACCACATCAAAGCTGAGTAGTATGTCTCCAGGTTTTAGTTCGAGGTTGTTGGTTTTTTCTATGAAGTGAGTTGAGTCCTTGATGTAGTGGGGGTTTTGCCCTATATGGGTTTGTAATTGTATGGCCAGAAACCTGGCCATGTAATACGTGGAGGATCCAATGGCACTGTGGGTTGGAGTGGAATGGAATCCATATAGTCTTGGAGGGAGAGCCTCAAATTTACTCTTCTTCCATGATTACTGTGGCAATTCCTTTGTCTGCTGGGAGAATAATGATTTCTGGGTCTGAATTGAGATCCTTGATAGCTTTTCTTTCTTTTTTGGTTATGTTGATGGGTGGTGGTTTTGACTTACACAGAATCCTTGCTGTTTCCCCTCATCTCCTCTGCTTCCTCCTCTGGGAGATGGTGAAGGGAGGATTCAACATGGGTGCAAAGACCTGGCTAACACAGACAAGGAACTGCTGTCACTCCATCTCAACATCAGTCAAAAGATGAACACCCAAGACTGGGACAAAATTGACAACCTAACTTACAGAAAAATGAGAAAAGATATGGTGGTCCACACTGAAAGGCAGAAACAAAAATTCAACAAATGCCACAAACACCAAGTGAAACCCCTACTGGACAAATCATGGACCATTATCAATCTGTCAGAGTGGAAACTTTCAAAAGAAGAAACATCCATCCTGTCCAGAGAAGGTAATTTTGCCATTACCACTGTTGAAGACATCATCGCCCATGTTGAATCCACCCTTCACAAAATCCTATATACCATGTTATCTCAAAGTTGTTTCTTTGTGGGCCTGCATCCATCAGACAGAGCATGAGTATGCAAGTCTCAGTTGTGCAAGATGTTGCAGTTTCTCCATCATCCCTAAGCTGATCACCTCTATCCTCTTTCTCTTTGGCAAGTGACAGAGCCCTGCCATCCAGCATAAGTATTCTGCTAGGGATTTTCATGCCACCAGTGTTACATCAGATCCTGATCTCTGAATCTTGGCTTGCTTAGAGGTCATTAACTCTCAGCTTGGACATAGCAGGAAGCTATGATTAACTGTGGCTTGTTTGTTTGTTCATACAAAGGGAAAACTAAAGCAGTATCAAGAGTGCTACATATGAGTGCATCCAGATCATAGGTGAGTGAGCATGCTCACATCAGAACCAACCCTACCATTAACAAAGTACAGTGACTGCCTCAGGTAGCATATTTTGAGTTGGTGGGTCCAATATATTCTGCTGGAAGACAGAGTTGTATATTCTAGGAAAACTGCTCTGCTTGCCTTAAGATACACTGAAGCTACCAAGTGAGGAGGAGGATGTTGTCCCATCAGCAGCACTGATGTCCCATCAGCAGCACTGATGTGAGGAGGAGGATGTTGTCCCATCAGCAGCACTCAGTTGCCAGACTAGTTAGCTTCTGTACATAGAATGGTGGCAGGAGGTATATGTTTTTGTTGACTTCAGGTAGCAAAGTGGCTTTGGCCAGTTCCAGTTTCAAAGTCAGCAAAACCTATAGGCTTCAATCATTTGTTGCAAGCATAGTTTGGGGGAAGTGTGTGTGTGTGTAATTCACAGAATCCTCCAACCAACTTGAGGGGATTATGGGAGATGCCATACAAAAAAGGAACTTTAACAAGTAGAAGTTGCTGTTTAATTCAAATGTTTCAGAAAAGAACATTAAATCTTCTGCTCATGCTGAACAACTCTGCAGACCTATTCACACTGCCACAAGCCAGTGAAAAGAAGAGGAGACAAGAAAAGACCTATTAGCTATGAATAGAATGCTTAAGTAAACCTGTCTTAAGTTGATGGACTGTTCTTTAAGATGCAAAGAATACTCACCCATTTTCTCATCCTCAACAAGAAAAGATAGCTTGACACACTGGCACCCTTAAGAAAATGGTCAACCTTTCTAAGATTTTTAATAATTTGTGTTATTTTAGTGAAAATTGTGTAAATAAACCTCCTTGCATTTTGCACTCCCCAACCCCATTTTTTTAAAAATACAAAAAGCTGTAGTTTGTGCACAATACACTATTTTCTGTGGGAAACTGTTGAAGTTCATTCAAAAAACAATATTTTTCACACACACACACACACACCCATGGGCTTTGCAAAAATGAATTTTCACACCCAAGTCCAAAGTGCAGGAAATCACCAAAACAGCAGAAAAGTTCTCATAGTGGAGAGAAGCTTTGGAAGCTATATCTTTTCATGCTAAAACATAACAAATGAAAATATACATCCTACTCCCTAGTCCCTATTGATTCTACTTCTCTTTGATTATGTTCAGAACCTCACCATCAGCAATCTGAAAGGCTAGTAGTTATAGCACTCTTGTCTACATCTACTACCCATATTTTTTAAAGAGGGTGTGCATTTTATTTTATTTTATGTTGAGAGTGAAATGTTTGCAGCCTTGAACATTTCAGTTAACCTTCTGTGCTGGCAAATAGTGTTATGCACAGATGAAGTTGGAGACCTCCCAGCCACACAAGGTTCCTTGCAGGAGGAGGAGGGGAGATTAGAAACAAAAAACCAAATCCATACATTGCCTGAGGGAGAAAGGATAAATAAACAGAGGGAGCCTTGTGCTAAGATCTTTTACTTTCTGGCAACTCCAGCCATGAACATATTGCTGGGGTGTGTGTTCTGCTGCCCAAGTGCTGAACCAATTCCCTTTTTGGGTTTTATGCAAACCTTTTCTAAGAAACAGAAAGCAGGGAGGGGAATAAGAACTATGTGATATTTTGCTATTTTTATAACCACTTTGGACAAAGAATCCTTTTGTGCTGGCAAATGGCTCCCCAACAAAAAGACATTCTCTGCAGCAAGCAGGGAGGTATATTTTTTTTTTAAAAAAAAATCACAATGACAGGCAGATAAAGCAATTGCTTTTCCCAGTGCCCCTTGTAGCAAACATTTCTCTATAGTGCTTTCAGAGCCTGAACTTTCAAAATGGCTTCTAGGTCTTTGCTGGCTGCTAAGCAAGGGGGGAAGCTTGCCTTTGCCAAAGTTCTCCCTACAGTATAACTATTACATGCTCCAAGATCATCCTGCAAAACCAGGAACTACAACCTTATTTATCCATCGTATTGTAACAACTGGCTGCATGTTCACAGCAGGCATTCCTGTTATGGACAAATAAAAGAGGGACTGTAGTTTGTTGGATGAGTGTGTGCTTTCTATGACTAAGATCCCAGGAACCAAGTAACAAATAAAGGGAAGAATTACTGCCAGAGAGTCCTTGCTTGGAAAAGCAGAAAAAAAAAAGTCAGAGGAATATAAGAAAACCTACATGGAGGACATGATAGCAAGTCCAAACTCCTGTTCCCTAGCAACTGATTCACACAAGTACACTGCCTGTACTACTGGACAAAATAAATGGCTTGACTCTGTGTTGGGCATACACACAGTAACAACCATATGGACTTTATTGGCTGGTAATGGAAGGATGGGATAAACCTGCCTGGAAAGATACAGGCTGAGATCATGGAACATCATTATCACTACAATGATGAAAATCCATCACTGCGGTTAAACTAACAATGCTCTCCTCTCAACCTTCTGTCATAGCCTTTCAGAACCTCTACTGAAGTGTTTCTGAAGCACTGGAGATTATAGAGCTAGGAAATAACATTTACAGTACTCTCTCATGAAAAAAGACTGCTGAAGAGACCTCTTGGGGTCCTGCCACAACTGCTTGTCCCAAGGCTCCCTGCAACTGGGAAAGTTCTATGGAAATCATTTCCCAATATTCTGATCTCCAGCATTTCAGGAACACTTTGGTCAGGATACTGCTAGCCTGCAAAAGTAGGTTTTCGAAGTCATGCTCAACAGGATGCCAGCCATTGTACCCTTCTGGCTCTGGGGAAAAGACTAAAATGGAACAGCTTTTCACTATCTTTGGATGCTGCCATGCTGCAGAAATAAAGCAGTTTAATACCACTTTAACTGCCATGACTCAATGCTATGGAATTCTACAATTTGTAATTTGGTGGAGTACCAGAGCTCTTTGACAGGGAAGGCTAACTGTCTTACAAAACTAACTACTACCACTGCAGTTATATCGCTACTACATACCATCTCTTAGCCTTGCCACCCCAATCCTCATTTCCTGGGCAGCAGTTGCTGCGATTGATGAGAGCCTGTTCTCCTGTCAATCTGGAAGCAGGTGGCTGACATTCATACCCCCTTCCCATGAGTAATCTCCATTACAACAGGCAGAAATATGGTCCCTGTCACAATTCCCAATTACTCATGATTGATTGGGAGTGTCCATCAGCTGCTTCTTGACTGAGGAGAAACATATCACAGTGGTTGCTGCCTGCTAAGTTGAGACTGAAGGATTTTCACAGTTCCTACATATTCCCTAAACTAGTGAATACATAGGAATCATAAATACAGAAAAATCATGAATTCATACATCTAGGTGATTGTTGGTTTGTGTGATGTAGATGTAGTAGAGATCAGAAGACTGCCTCCTTTCACCAGCCATCCTAGAAATGCTGTTCTCTGCATTCTCACAGAAGCTGTAGTTTTCCATGAAGACACAATTGTAAATCCAAAGTAAAGCTTTATTG
>JAIPUX010001232.1:2067861-2098660 GCA_020142125.1 Phrynosoma platyrhinos
AGAAGATTTATTACTCTGTTAGAAGGCAGGAGAGGGGTCAGCCACAGCCACATCTTGGCTGCGGGGGTGTTTTCCTCTGTGAAGAAATGCCTCCAACTTTTAACTTTGTAAAGAAGGTAAGTGTCATTTAAGAGATACTGTTTTTCATCCCATAATACTGGGTCTCCAGTACTAACTGTCAACTGTCTAATTCCTACCAATGTTATGTGGATGGGAGAGGACATTTCAAATTCAACAAAGAGGACTACATGCAGATGTCTTTTTCTTTTTTAAAATCAACTGGATTTTCTCTAAACTTAAGATCAGTTGGTGAGGAAAGGTAACAACGCTTCTTCTTTTTTTTTTACTTTTTTCTCTTTTGGCATATTTTTGTGGGATTTAAACAAAAAAGTACAAGTACTTACCAGTGCGCCTTTAAGGACAAATTATCTTGGTGAGACGGAGAAGAGTAAGGCTTTCACTCAGTTGCAGTGGCTTCAGGGAAGGTCTTGTAATGGATGGGGAACTATGGGAAATGTAGTTTTTTCACATAATGTATTAAATACAAGACCTTGAATGTGAGTCAAAATGTTTAAAGTTGTATAGTATTGCGCACTATAAGCTTTGTAAATTGCCCATAACAATTGAACTAAAAGAAATATAAACCAGGAGTGAAGATAACGTGGACAGACTGTTTTGAATCGTAACACCCATCTTTTCAATGACATATTTAGGAGGACTATATTGGATATGAGGAATTTGAATTTATAAATCCATTCAATTTAGTTTGTTTTTATTCCTGCATCAGCAAATATTAGTGCTAATTTCTTATCATTTTTTTTCATAATACTCAATGGTGTCCATTATCAATCTGATGTTATTTTTGTATTGCCTTGATGGTAAAAATCCTTATTGATCTTCATTAATCAGATCAACCAAAAGCTTTTTAAGTGTCTCTGCCAATATTAATGCCATAATCTTATAGTCATTATTCAAAAGGGATATAGGTCTATAATTCCCCATTTCTTTCTCATCTTTACCTTCTTTTGAAATCATTGTGATGTTTGCACTTTTCCAAGTATCTCGAATCCCTTCCTTAATGACATTGTTTAATATTCTCAATAAAGGAGCTTTGATCTCTTCTATAAATATTTTATAATAGATTGCTGTAAAGCCATCTGGTCCTGGAGTCTTATCTTTTTTCAATTTCCCAGTGGCATGAATTAATTCATTCTCAGTATTTTCTGCATTTAACAACTTTTGTTGTTCTGGTGTTATTCTATTGATCCTTTGTTTGTCAAGGTATTTACTAATCTCTTCCCCATCACAGTCATCTACCTTATATAATTTTTCATAATATCTCTGAAATGCTCCCTCTATCTCCTCTTGTGCATGTATGATTTTGTCATCTTCTTTTATCTTAACAATTGTTCTGAGATTTCTCTTTTCTTAAGCTGTACATTTCCCTGATTTCTTAGCAAATTCAAAGTGTCTTAGTTTAATAAATTTCATCTTCTACTTTCTCAGTTATTTTCTTATCTAGTTGTTTTCTAAGTCATTGTGAACATTTATTTTTCTTGTTGCTTGTAAGATCATTAGTAAGTTCTAATTCTGCATTTTGTATGTCCTTTTCCAATCTTTCCATATCTTTTACATGCCATCATTTCAATTCTGCTCCTCTTTGTATCATTGCTCCTCTCATCATGGCTTTTGCTAGCATCCCAAATGGTTTTAGCTTTAATAGAGTCAGAGCTGTTTTCCAGAAAGTATTGATTCAATGTCTTCCTTGATTTTTCTCTGAAATGTTTATCATTCAGTAAGCTGTCATTTAATTTCCAAAAGAATTGTTTTTTCTCTGTTTCCAGTCTTAGTAAAATTGGGTTGTGATCTGATACAGTTTTTGGCATTATTTTCATTTCTTTAATCTTGGTAATTAGTTCTGATGTTATCACAAACATATCTATTCTTGAAAATGATTTAAAGGTTTCAGAAAAAAAAGGTGAAACCATCATTTTTTTTTTTTTTTGGATAAAGATGATCCCATACATCAGTCAAATTAAGTTGTTCTTGAAGTTCAAAAAAGGAGACTGGTAATTTCCCCTGATTCTTTTTTACCTTCCTTGTTGAGAATCTGTCCTTTTTGGAGTCCATTACCCCATTCCAATCACCTAGTAAAATTAAATTCATATAGTCTTCCTTTTGTATTTTTTCATTTATTCTTTTGTAAAATTCCATCTGTTTCTCTGCTGGGGTGTAAATCCCAACCAAAATATATTTAAGATTTTCTATTTGTATCTCGACACCAATATAATAACCATTTTGGTCCTTAAAAATTTCTTTTGCTACATATTTATATTCTGAACATATATTACCACTTCCCCCACTTTTTTATTTGTTGCAATAAACATCTGACCAAGTTTTGGATTATTCAAATAATTTGTTTCCTTTTGCTTAATCTTAATTTCTTGTAAACAGATCACATCCAATTTCTTTTTGATTAAGTAGTGAAAAACTTTACTTCTTTTAAATTTCGAATTTAGGCCCTTTACATTCCATGAGATGATTTTGGTCACCATTTCTTATTTAAATTAATTAACCAATATATTATTCTTTGTATTCCCCCTCTCCAGGATATTTTCTACACTTTTGTCCTCTTCCAAAAACAGCTCTTCCATTATGTTTACTTGGGAACCTTCCTCTTCCCCTTCTCTCCTTCTTGATTTTTTTTAATTCCATGTCTTCCTCTACTCTCATCTTTTGTTTTCCTTCATGTTCTTCTTCAAACTTCTCTGATTAAAGTCTTCTCAAGAGCTCTGTATCTCTCATAATGGAGTTTATTCTATATCTTCTTTGGTTGTACTAGAGCAGAACTCCTTCATTTCTATCCCAGACATATCTATTTTGCCTTTGGGTCAATTCCTGTGTCAAAAACCTGTAATCTTGTCTCCTTTTTAATACCATCATTGGCACATCCTCATAAATTCTTACAGTTTTCCCTTCAACTTGAAAATCTTCTTGATAATTTCTTTGCAAAATCTGCTCCTTCACCCTACTTCTAATGAATGAAATCACTATATCTCTGGGTACATTTTTCTCCCTCACCACTGCAGAGCTGATTCTGAAAACTTTATTGATATCTCTCATTATCCTCTTCCTTAGATATTCCAATAAAGTCTGCTAGAATAGATATGACTTTTTTGTGTAGATCTTGTACTGGTTCTTCAGGTAGCACTCTCAGCTTCAGGCATTTTCCCCTATAATGAACATCTTGCAATAAATTTAAATTGCTCTCCCATTTTTGTTGCTCAGCTACCTCTGTTGTTGTCTTCCTCAATCATTTGTTTTGCCTTTCAAATCCTCCACATCTGTCCTTAAACCTTAAAAATTGATTTAATTTAAAAAAAATAAAATTGTTTTTAAAATTATTCTTTGTAATTTTTTTTAAAAAAACAACACATTTTAACCAAATATTCACTATGTATATGTAAATACATTTAGGTTGTACTTATCATTTTGTAATTTGAAGGTATAATTTTAATTTTGCTAGTTGTTTATGTTTATAAACATTCTCAACAAGGAAGGTATGGGAATTATGATTTATTAGTAACATTAGTGCAAAAGGCATTACTAAGGATTCTGTATGGTGTGAAATAGGAGGAGGTCAATGGGTGAGTGACACCATGAGTTACCACACTGGGTGACATCAATCCTAGGTACACCACTGGGTGACACCACCCTCTGGAGTGTCACCCAATACAATCCACACCACAGCACCCTTCCTAGTGATGCCACTGCCCAACAACAACTTCCAGTATAACTAGGAGCTGTGATGAGTCCTTCTCTATGTGGCATCAGAGATTGCTGACAAAAGGGAAGTGGAAACATTGTCCAGATGCACCCAAATTGCTATGAAACCCACTGGGTGACCTTGGGAAAGCCACACATTCTCATCCTCAGGGGAAGGCAATGGCAAACGTTCCCTCACCTAATCTTGCCAAGAAAAACACATATGTTTGCCTTAGGGTCACCATATGTTGGAACCAACTTGAGGATACACAACAACAACAACCCCAAATTGCCAGCAGAACAGACCTCCATAACAGTACAGCTGCTGGTGTTAAGATAGGTTTGAATACATAGTTCTAGCTTCCACATTTGTAACTGCTCAACAGCCATAATTCTTTGCTAATTTTCTTCTCAAATGAAACAAGTAATTATAGCCATTTTCCTCTTGCTGTGAGAAAGTCTTCCAAAATAGTATGAAACATGTTTGCAGTTTGAAACTTATTGTATGCCAAATTTGCATATGGTTGTTTTGCAACCTTTCTGCATAGGAAACGACATTTAAAATAATAGGAAATGAGGGAAATAATAAAGCTGTGGCTAGATACTGTCCTTATACAGGGTTCCTATTTCATGCTACTAGTTGAAATTGTAGTACTACTTGTTCAGATAATTTGCATATCTAATTGAAGCTAAAAATTTGCATTTCATCTAGCTAAAGATCATTTGTTAAAGCTCAGTGTGTTTTATAAAGTTCAGTCAGAAATCTGAGTTTAATAGCAGTTCTTCCCATGTAATTGCATGGGGTTGCAGTTACACTGATTCTGATAAATTGAGTATTGTGCTCTGCCCTGCTGCTCTTCAGCTTGTGTATGAGTATGAGTATGTGTATATCTATATGTATACATATATGTGCAGGCACTGATTTCTGAGTACTGCAGTTTAGAAAGATATTTTGTGAAATTTTTATTAGAGATCCATAGTCCCTTGACAGAAGTACAACTCCCAGATTTCTTTGGCTGGACACCAGGGAAACTTTAGATTTTTAGTGTTGTTGGGCCTTTATTAGAAGTGGCACAGGCAATCTCCCATGGCACCACATCCAGAATGTCTTGTTCAGGCCAAGAAATGTGGAACCTGGCTGGCTTTGGTGAGGAAGGCTCTCTGGAGTTGGAAAGTGGCAGAGGGGACTTTTTAGAGGGTAGGACAGTTCCCTACTCCTGGTGCTCCAAGGCCAGAGGCTGGAGGACCTAGCTATTGTTGTTTATTTGGAAGGCATCATATTTTAAAAAAATCACTAGCCCCAGAGGAGAGGGTGCATAGGGCACACGATAAGGAACCTGCTTTTTTCTGTTACATTGTGAAATCTTTGTTATGGGGAAGGGGGAGCCCAAAATGGTGATACAGTCCTCTCTCCATGTCCATGGATTTTTTTATCCATAGGTTCAACCATCCATGGCTTGAAAATATTTTTAGAAATATATAAATTCCAAATAGCAATTTTATAATTTTAAATAAGGGGCACCATTTTACCATGACATGGCATATAATGGGGCTTGAGAATCTGGGAGTAGGGGAAAATACCAAGGGCCTACTGTATTCAAATGTCAATGGTTTTCTCTACAGATATAGTTCTTTTCAGGAGACCATTATGACTTTGCCCTGTACTCTCCACTTTACTGCAGCCTTCAAGAATCCAATAGTTGATTAATGCTAATCACATTTATCAGAAATTTAAGAAGCCCTGCCTTGCTGAAGAGCTGTTCTTTTTTTTTAAAATAATTTTATTTGCATAAAATAATAACTCCTACATCATTCAAATTTTGAAGAATGATACACATTCTACACCTTATCCCATCATAAAGTCAGATTATATGAATACAATTATATCTATCGAATATATAACAGTTGCAACAAATACTTCAATTATATCTTGAAATAAATAACTCAATTTTTCATCTATTGTTTCTGGTCTTATGTCACTTCTAATTACTCAGATTTACCTGTGACTGCAAATATTTACATATTTCTCCCCATTTTCTATCAAATTGTTGAGCTCTCATCCCAGCAATATACATAGATAAGTTAGCCACTACTATTAAGTCATTTAATTTTATTTTCCATTCCTGTATAGTGGGTACCTTGTGTGATTTCCAATATCTTGCATACACCACCCGTGCCACCGTTATCATGTATAGTATTAGGCTTTTTTCTTCCTGATTTAGCTGACAGTCTATCACATCTATAATATTTAACAAGAACATTTCTGGTTTTAATGGAATACTTTTTAAAAAGATTTTACTCATGTACTTTTTTATGTTTTCCCAGTATTTTTTAACTCTACTGCAATGCCACCACATATGGTACAAAGAACCCATTTTCTCCTTCTTACTTTGATTCTTCATCTTTGCCAATCTGGTGGGGGTCATGTACCATCTGTGAAAAAATTTATGGAAGTTTTACTTTAAAGCATTACATTTTGTGAATTTCATGTTGCTTTTCCAGGCTTTTATCCAACTTTGTAAAGGTATTGGGTTGCCAATATTTTGCATCCATTTAACCATATTATTTTTCACTGTTTCTTCCCCTAACTTTATTTCTAGCAATTTTCTTTATCCATTGTTAGTCACCTCCTTTTAATAGTTTGTCAAATATTTTTGGCTCACTTTCTATTCCTAGGTCTACCATGTCTTTTTAAAAGTCTTCTCTTATCTGTAAATATTTGAACCAGTTGACTTCTATCCCTTCTACTTGCAATTCTTTTCTCTTTTTGATTTTTAGACCATTGGTTTTTATCAGTACATTTTCATAAGTAACCCAGCATACTTTACTTGAGATTTTTTTTTTTTTTTTGTGAAATGCCTCTTGAGATGTCCATATAGATATTTTGGAATAAAAATGTCTTTGAATACTTCTCTTGTCTTCTGATAGCTTCTGATATAGATTGCCACACCTTTTTTTTTAATGTGATTCATTTGAAGCTATAAATAATTTACCCATTTTTTCATTTTCTAGCAGATATGTATCTTTATTTTAATGTGGTTTTCCTGGATACAGATTATATTGCTTTTTTGTTTAAACAAATAATGAGATATTTTATTATGTTTAATTTTCAAATTTAAGCCATTAATGTTCCAGGACAATACTTTAAATGACATCTTATATTTACTGACAGCACTTTTATTTACACTTAACATTTTATACTAGGTTTTTTTCCCTTCCTTGTCATTAAGGTGGTTTGTATATGTCTTTTTTTCTCTTTTACCTTGCCCTTTTTTCTTGTGTCCCTAATTGTTGGTTGATCCTCTGAACTATCCCTTCCCACTTCTTTTTCTTCTTGTTGTTTCTCTTCCTCCAATTCCTTATCTGACTGGTTTCCTACTTCTTCTTCTTTGTTCTCTTTTTCTGGATCTTCAAATTCTGTTGAGTAATTCTCTGATTCATCCAATTCTTCCTCTCCTTGTTCTTTTTGTTTCTTTGTGCTCCTTCCAATTTTCCCTGCTCTTGTTTCCATTTTTCTCCCATCTTTTCTTGTGTCAAGCTGTGTAACTACTTGTTCTTTATTTGGTTGTCCTTCTTTTAGTATATTTCTCTCTACAAATTCATTGGCTTTCTTTTTTGTATTTATCAGATATTTTATTATCCCTATTGAGAAAATAACACCTTCTAGTTTTCCCCATTTATATGTTATATTATTCTGTTTAAGGTATTGTATAATTTCAGAACAGTCTTTCCTTTTCCATGAAATCTGTGAGGGCATGTCTTTGAATATTTGTATCTCCTGATCTTCAATGTAACACTTTTTTGATAATTTGTTTCAAGAATAAGGTCCCGAACTCTTTCGCACACAAAGTGTATTATTATATCTCTTGGGAGATTCCTATTTGTTGCTGTCCATGAGCTGATTCTATATAACTTGTCTACCTCAACATCCAACATCCAATTGGCCAATCAATAAATTGTGCCAAGGCAGGAATGATTTGAGCACCTAAATCTTCATTAAATTTTTTTGTGTAATCCCCTTAACTTTAGTACTTTCCCTTTAAATAGAAATTCAACTGTTGCTTTGTATGATTCTTCCTGTTGTTGAGTTTTTTTGAGGAAATTTGTTCTTTCTTCTAGATTCTCTGTTCTTACTTCAATTTCTGTGACTTCTTAATGAATTCCTTTTATTTCTGTTGTCATTTTCTGTAAGCTGTCTCTAAATTCATGAAGTTCATTATGAATTTCTGCCTCTATTTCTTCTTTCCATTCTTTTATTTCGGCTGGTTTCTGCCCAAATTTCTGCCCATGCTTCTGTTTGAATTGGCAATTATTGTTCTGTCCATTATTATTGTTTCATGAATTTCACTTTGTTCCTGTGAGTTAAGCTGCACTTCTGTTCCATCTCCCATTCTTCTATATACCAATTAGAGTTTATATATTTTATAGATTTTATGATATTTGTTTTTTCTTTACTTCAGTTTATAATATTCCACCCTTTACAATGAATTCAAGCAATAAATACTTACATAAAAACAGAAACCTCAAGTAATACAACAATTGACAATTATAATAATAATTATGTAGTTAATAATTATACATAACTCAAAAGCAGACTTATCCTGTATAGTGAGTTGCTTATTTCTGTTGTAAGGGTAATTATAAATGAATCCAAAGAAGGAATAAAAGAGCTCTCTTACTTTCATGTTTCCTTCTATTTTATCCTCTATGCCAGGGGTAGGCAACCTTTCCCCTTTAAGGGCCAAGGGACTTCAGCTCCCAGAAGCCTCAGTGATGTTGGCCAATAGCTCCTGGGATTCTGGGAGCTGAAGTCCCTCGGCCCTTAAAGAAGAAAGGTTACTTACCCCTGCTCTATGTTCTAAGCTCTTATCAAAATAAAGGCAAAGATCTATTGATCTCAAGTTAGTTACTTGTCCATGACTTGATTCTTAGTCCTTATATTTCCTTACTATTCCAGTCTTTCTATATCTATAGTTCAATGCTTCATTCTAAGAGTATTAGTCCAGTACTGACCTTTGAATTATTTCTGCTTTTTCCCTCTTCCACTGCTTCTTTTCCATTATTCTTTCCTCACTTTATTTTCCTCTGTAGTGGGTTCTTTGTTCCCTTCTCCTCTCTCTGGTGCCTTCATTCTTTTCTTTATTCTGTCTCTCTGTTTATGTAAAGCTTTCCCTTTCACTCTTGAACTCTTCCTTTTCCAGTAATTACATCTATCTTCTGCTTACTATCTTTCTGGTTTCCCCTCTATGTTGTCCTGGCACTTCTCCTCTGTATTGCTGCAGCTGCCCCCGCTCTCGCTCAACTGTTTTTCCTCTTTCTCAGCTTTCCAGCTGCAGCTCCACAGCTGTGTTCCCCCTCTACTAGATCAGCTGCTTGTTCTTGATCTGCATCTATCCCTCTAGTGGAGGAGGGGTTCTCACTCTACCAAGTCTTAAATTAAGAATTTGTTTGTTTCATTCTCCATGAGTATTACAACGTCTCTTAAATTAAAAGGGTGGTGGGTGCTGCTCTTGCCTTATGGCCCCAAATAGCCAGGTCAGAGCTTCGCTTCCTCTTCAGTCCATTCCATCTGCTTCTCCACTATCATTTCACTTTCCTTTGGAGCTGGAATCTCTTTTAAGGAATGTATCAGTCTTCTTCAACCCCCATTCTTCCAGGGGGGGTTCTATTCTCTGCTCACCTCAATTTGATTTAATTTGGGCTTAAAACCTCGCTATTGTAGCTGGGTTCCATGGATCTCTCACAGAACCCAGCTGGTTGTAGTGCCGTTCACCACCAGAAATTCAGCCTCCACTGCCTCTGTTGTTGTTGTTGCTGCTGCTGCTGCTGGGATATGGCCAGGTGGACTGGTGGCTTTTATTTCCTCCTCTGCCTCCTCAGCTTGTCAGACAGCCTCCACTGCATCTGTTGCTATTGCTGCTGCTGGGAGGTGGCCAGGTGGGCTGGTGGCTTTCATTTCCTCCTCTGCCTCCTCAGCTTGTCAGGCAGCCTCCACTGCTTCTGCTTCTGCTGCTACTGGGAGGTGGCCAGGTGGGCTGGTGGCTTTTTCATTGAAGGGCAGTTCTGTTGAACAATTCTGGCTATCCTTAAAAGCACTGCACTATTTTTGATAGTATTTTTATTAAGTAAACACTTTTAGCAGTGCCTAGCAGTGACATGATACTTATTTTATCTTTTATATTTTTAAGCCACCTTGATTGCTTAGGCAAAAGGTGGGATATAAGAATTTATTTATTTATTTATTTATTATTAGTTTTTTCTCTAAACTTAACCATTTTTATACTTCAACTTTTCTATCCAGTACATTAGTATTGCCACCAATTCAGAATAGTCAACTCATTGTGTTACCCTGGCATTTAAAAATTAAATAATTCAGGGTCATCAGTTTCTTTTTAAACCCCTTTTCTCTTCCAAGTCACTTCCCTCTGGACTCTATTGCCACAAATATTCTCTCAAAACTGACTGAAAGAAGATCAATCAAATGTGACAGCAGTAGTTATCTCACATGCCCCAGTCCTTCAATATTTCAATAATATTGTCCCCAAAATATTATATAAAAATATTTGTTAATTATCCTATAATTATTGTCTTTTTAATTCCCTCCTTTGAGATTGGTGGAAGTTCTTCAGTCTGGGTTCGATATTGCCCTTCATATTATATCTACTTTAAGTAAAACTATTTGAGGCATTTTACAGCAACAAAACTCAGTTTTACCCAGGGCTCACTCCCACTTGCATTTAATCCAGTTTGTGAGTCACAATGACACTGGGTTGCATAACTGATTCAGGCCGTTGCGCAGTTCCCACTATGGAAGCGATTTCCTTATTCAATGCATTTGTATCTTTTTTTGACATGATTGTCATTCCAATTTGGCACTCCATCCCAGTCTTTTTCTTTTATGTCAGTCATATGATGCACATCCACATGTCATCAGTAACACAAGGAAGGAGGGAGAAGAGGGAAGGGAGGGCTGGGAGGACCCCCCCCCCAAAAAAAATGGAAGACTGTCCAGGAAAAAATAGATATGGAGGATGTCTCCAAATCAAAGCCCAAAACACTGCTAGGAATGTCAATGCATGCCTTAGTTCTGCTCAAAATGGAGGACATTTCCAAACCAAAGCCCAAAGCTCCCCTGAATGTCTTTCATTTTCTAAGTGATGCTCAGAATGGAGGACATTCAGGGGAGTAAGTAGGATGTGACCAAAATAATAGTTGAAAGCACTCAGGTAGAAATGCATGTTTCTTAGCACTCCTGAAGATGGAGGACATTTTCTAACCAAAGTCCAAAGCTTCCCTGAATGTCCTTCATTCTCTAGCTGATGCTCAGAATGGAGGACATTCAGGGCAATAAGTAGGATGTGACTGAAATAGTAACTGGGAAAGGAGGACAACTGAAAGGGAACCCTACCTCAGAGTTTTCTTGGCCAGTTTCTTCAGAGGAAGGTTTGCCATTGCCATCCTCTGAGGCTGAGGGAGTGGGATTTGCCAAAAGTCACCCAGTGGGTTTCCATGCTTCAGTGGAAATTGAAACTCTAGTCTCCAGAGTCCTAGTCCAATGCTCAAGGCACTACACCAGCCTGGCTCTCTACTCAGATGTGAATCTCCCTATTTCAATGGCACCTACTCATGGATAAGTGGCTATTAGGAATCTGTTAGGACTCTGGATTCTATAGGAGCCCAAATCCCCCTATTGCAATGGCACTTACTTATGGGTAAATTGGTATTAGGACTACGGTGTTGGATTCTATAGAAACCCATATATATATATATATATATATGAACCCAGAACTCACAGAGGGGTTTCCCTAGCTATGCAGGGATTTGAAGCCTGGGTCCTTTGCTGACCAGGCCTCCTCAGAGTTTGATGGGCCTAGGTGGGGAAGGGACCCCAGAAGAGACCCCAGAGCTCAGGGCCATGGTGGATGGATGGATGCCCTCACTGCAAAGGAGGACAAGGCACCACCAAATGGAGGACTTGCCAAATGGAGGACATCACACACACTCACCCAAAGGCTAAAAACACACATATAAATTCATGCTTCCTAGTCATACTTAGAATGGAGGACATTTTGAAATTCCTCCTTGACAGAAGATTGAAATGTAGGATGGGTCCTGGAAAGGAGAGTGGGTAAAATACCAGATTTCCCCAAAACCTGGGAGGGGGTGGGTTACACCGTCTCCCAACCCTCTGCCATTAGTCCCTCCCCTCCATTTTGATGTGATTCAGGTCTGTTGTTCCCACTTCTGAATATGGTTGCTAATCGATTCTTTTCAAAAGAACTGCCAAAAAACTACTGTTCAAAAAGTATGCTTTTTTTAAAAAAAAAAATTGTCTCACTTCAAAGTGAGTCAGAATGATTGAAGTCGCATCTGAAACCATTTCCAGTGGGGATGAGGCACATATACAGCGATCAGCAAATTGCTTCAAATCATAGTGGGAATGAGCCCCTAGACAGTCAACAAGGCACCATAGCCAGTCTTAAATCTTTGTCAACTATTTTTTGATTTTATACTTTTTCAAAGAATTAGTTTATGACATTTAGATTTTACATTTTTTGATACAGAATCAAAACTTAATTATTAGTAATGTATGTTCCCACAACTTGCTAAATTTTCTTCTCAATGGTTCATTTTTTAATACAGATAATTCATATTTAGGGTTTGGGTTTTTTTATTTTTAAGTTTTTAACACAGGGCCTTTCTTTTTCTTATTAGCTTTGTAAAATTTATTTGTCTCATACTTCTGAGGATATTTCTTATGGTATAATTTTAGGCAATATAAGTGTATATCCGAGAGAGATTATATACTTCAAAATATGACATTTAGATTATACAACATGTCTTTCCTAAAGGTAGAGTTGTGAGGGAGCTGTGTGAGAGTTGTATACATGCTTGTCAGAAGCCCGGGACTCATTTCTAATCCATATCTAGAATCTCTCCTTGTTCTTTGCATTTCACAGCACTTGGAAAACACTCTGATCTTCACTCTGAACCTCAGAATGAGTGAAAATGATAGCAAGCCTAGTATTAGCAGCACACAGGAGGTTTCAGAAGTTGCTGCAGGCCAAGACTGGAAGGAGCCACCAGCGGTGGTTTCTATACTGGATGTGGTATCAATTGCGCTCCAGTCCACAACTTGGAGTCATAAAATTACAGGGCTGAAAGGGACCAAAAGGTCATCTAGTTTGATTCATAACCTGTAGTGTAGTGGTTAGAGTGGTTTTATCAGGGTTCAAGTCCATGCTCACCCACAGAATCCACTGGATGATTTGGGGTGAGTCACACACTGTCAGCCCCAGAAAACCTAAGGTTCACCTTAGGTTCACAATAATAATAATAATAATAATAATAATAATAATAATAATAATAATAATAATAATATTTTTTTTATTTATAGCTCGCAATTGGGGTGGGGTACAACATTTTAAAACAAGCAAGTTAAAACATTCCCTCGTCCCATAATCCAGCCCTCCCATAGGTTGGCAATGACTTGAAGGCACACAGCAATACATTTTTGGTAACACAGTCATATCTTGTGTTTGTTGTTGTTGTTGTTGTTGTGTGTCTTCATGGAGTTTTCTTGGCAAAATGTGTTCAAGGGAGGTTTACTATTGCATTCCAAGGATGAAAGATCATGTGACTTGCCCAAGGTCACCTGGTGGGTTTCATGACCAAGCTGGGAATTGAACCCTGGTCTCCAGAAACATAGTTCAACACTCAAACTACTGCACCATGCTGGCTCATAACTTGTGTAGCCTCTCAAAATTAAGGTAATGAGTGAGAAATACTTAAATTTGGAGATGGTGTAATGCGTAAGATTTTCTAGTTACTTTCAGAGGGCATTTTTAAAAAGTTTTATGCCATTCTTTTATCAACCCTTAGGTTGTTGGGGTTTTTTTATTTAAAAAGTAATAAAAGAGCAACACAATAATGTGAGACGTAATCCCCAACACTCAAATATGTTACCACTTCAAGGTCCTAATTGGGGTAAAACATTGCTTAGGAACAAAAAAGACACCAAATTGTGATCGGGCTCATCAGTCAGAATACTGTAAAAAGCAATGTGAGAGTGGAAAAACAAAATAAGAGACTAATTTAATATCTTTGTGGTTCAATCATATAAATGTGATAAAAGAGGAGAAGTTGGGCGATTCTCAAATCTAGCCACTACATCTACGGAGAACAAAGAGCCAAGGAGAGCTTGGTACTCCATTACTGTGGATACTTATTTATTGGTGAAGTCAAGATGGACTCTCTCTTTTTCAAAGCACAAAAGCTCTTTGATCAGTGGAGACCAGAAAGTAATCAAGGAAGTCTCCATACTAACAAATCTGGAAATAATTTAAAATGTCATACTAGTTTTTAAAAATTAGCAAAAGCCAATTTGGGTGATTTTATGTAAAAATTGGAGATGAGCCATCAGAACATAAAGGCTGGAGCCCTACATTAGGAGAGCTACGTCTGGCACACAGCTACATCTGTTCAGCTATATCTCCTGGTGCCACCCTGCAAGACCACCTTTAAAATGATACAGCCCCTGCTTTCAGCACAGTCATTTCCATGTTGTTGGGAAGCAGGGAGTTCAGGAGAGATATATCTAGCTATTTTCCTGTAGCTGGATGTACTGCAAGGAAGATCAACATCCTTGCAACACATCTAGCTACAAGAAAATGGTTGACATATCTCTGTTGTTTCCCCTCAGATTCCAAAAACACATGAATGGTTATGCTGAGGGAGTTGTATCACTTACAAGGTGGTTTGTGGGGGATTTGGGGGATTGCATGGTTTGTACAGAATTCCATCTTCTGTAATAAGCAAAAAATAGAGATGATCCGATAAGTTGGACTTATGTACACTAATAGGATACAGCCAAGTGTCAGCTCCAGCAGCACAATCTCCTATTCCTTTTGGTTCCAATACTGAAAATCTGAATTTGGTGTTCTCCTACAAAACATAGAGACATCTTCATCAACTGTGAAACAAAACCACAGCCCCATACTCTACATTAAGACTTTATGAGGTAATAAAAAAAATTCAAAACTATAAGCTAAATAAATTGTGTTGGGACTCACAACAAGTTATATAGTTAATTGCTTTTAACTTGGCAATCTCTGTTTAGAGACCCACCTTGCTGTGAATGGCAGCAGTGGAGGGGAGGTGCTAGAAAGCCATTATTTAAAATGACCTATCATGTTACACAGAGATAATATGTAAGGCAATTGTGAGTAATTACAATAGCTAGAAACTTGCGGCTGCCCACTACTGATACTGGTGCAGTTTGGGTAGCCCTTGCTGTTAAGAATATCAGAAAGAGCCCACTATAATATCCTTTGCAAAGGATGGGTCATGAGCAGCAGTTTTGACACAAGTTTCTTTCATGTCTTTAAGCAGCATTTCTTTCCACTTCCATGACTTCATCAGACTATATTCAAAGACTTAATTGAGAAATGCAAGCTGAATGTAAAGGAGGGGTGAGGGGAGGTGGAGAAGCACAGTGTGTTGCTGTTGTGTTTTAGTGTCACTGTTTTATCTCAATAGCCTATTAAAGAGGCTTGATGTTTTAAGTCATGTTGAGAAGTTTATTTATCTGAGCTGTTGATCTGTGTCTCAGACAGATCACACATACAGATCCATGTAATGTGACAGTTACTATGGTAACAACTCATTTATTAAGGAAAAATCAACAAGGTAACTCATGTAAAAGCCCAATTAGTGACAGGTATTGGTGAGACTGCTAAATTGACACCCTTTAACCTGGGGCTACCAGTAGAGACAGAGCCTCATGTCTGTCAGTACATTTCTTAAATCCAAAACATATAACTGCTGTTCAACAACTGCATATGTGCAGTGTGTAGCAAGCAGTATCAGGACTTTGTGAGAGTGTTTCACTCCTTTTATGAGAGATAGATCTGGTTTAGATAAACATGCACTTGATTTCTCATCACTTGATTACTCACTTAGGCAAACAGTCTGTTCCTGTCTCTGAAAACTGCCAGCTTGAAGTATTGGTTAGTTCCTAAATCCTTCAGCATTGAGCTAGTCTGAAAATTTACCAGCATAGTGAATCTGTACTTCTATTACTACTGTACATAGTGAATCTGAACAGCTTCAAAAAGGCGCTAAAAACGGATCTCTTTTGGCAGGCATTTCCTGATTAGATCCCGGCCTCAGGAGCTGCGCCCTTGCCCTTTTGTGTCCCTGATTTGCCTGCTGATGACCTGATTCTTTTATTGTTTATTCTAATTTAATTTAAAATTTAGCTGGTTTTAATGGTTGTTAAGTTTAATATGGATTCACATCTTCTTAAGCATTCACATCTTCCAGAATGTGAAGAAGATGTGAATGGATACAGGTCCATTTCACACTTCCTTCAATAGCTTTTTTTAAAAATGCATATGCTGAGATTTTGGTAGCATGTACATTTATTTATCCCATTATTTTAAAGCAAGAGTGGTCAAATGCTTATATTCTGAGTTATTTTTATTTAGAAATGTCACATTCCACAATATGCCTTTTCAGAATTATTTTAGATTCTGTTTTTACTCCATCCCACAAAAGACACTGGGAAGAATGCAAAAAAACTTTAAAAGTCTAATGATTCTTCCTCATATTTTTCAGTTTCACAGGAAAAAGTCTGTGGAATTAAATATCAAGAGTGAATAAATGAACCTTTGGCTTTGGCTTCCTAGGGATCTTATATATTTTAAACTAAAAGGTATGGTAAATTTTTAACCAAAGATTTTTTATTTTTGTTGGCTCAGGATGATATTGGTGAATTAGTTGTGATCCATTTCATAATGTCTAGATGTTAACATGGACTCCACACAAAGAAAGAAATATATATTTGTAGTAGCAATATAATCATGCAGTTGATAATCTGCTAATTACCAACTCATGGCTCCCATTGGTACTGGACCAGGAAATTATTGGTATAACCATTTTTATCTTAGGTTTATTAACAAATTAGTATTTTTTGCTATGAATATGCAAACAAAAATAAACTAAGATCCTCAGATATTTCGTTAGTTATGAAAACACTTATTTTCTATTTTCTTCAAGCAAGTATCTAGAATACCTTATCATTTCTTCTCTGTACATATATAATCTAGCTGTCTAAGGTTTGTTTGTTTTTTTCACCTGAGGAACACAAATCAGATTCTCTTCAAGTGAAATCCAGCAATGGCCTAAGATTATATGGAGCCTTCAGGAATATTTTCAATAGTGCTCATGGAATGTTAGCCTGCATTTCTAATTTTTTAGATCTGTTATTTGATGAAGAACCTTGAACATCATTTTAGTGGTGTTTTGGTGGCAATTGCCATTTTCCCCTAAGTCTACTTTTCTAGACAGTATTTTAAATTTTTAACCAAGAGACTACCAAATTGTACATGATGTTAGAATGAAAATGACATTTCATGTTTAAAAGGAATCATGCTCCTTCTTAAGTAGCTCACCACATGGTCTTTGCCAGGCAACTGGCATCAAAAGGAAACAGAAGAATTTGAAATAACTCTTTAATTCCTCTTTTCTCTCCAAATATATAGCCTACTTTCCTAGGGTCCCTTTTCACATCTATATGTTTTGCATGACACTGTGCAACAGCATTCAGCTAATAAATATGGATGTGGGAGTTTATTGCTTAATAGTTGTGAGGTTAATAGTCATGGTGAGTGCCTATATTTAATATGTCAATGAAACTGCAAAATGCCAAGGTGACTAGCTTTAGCATACATTAGTCTTACTTGCAGATCTACAAATTTGAGCCCTGTCAGAAGAGCTTTCAAATGGAGATCAGTATTGATTCTGGTCCTTGGTAAAAATACAGGGTTGTGACAACCTGAAAATGATACATGCCGGGAGAATTATTTGGCAGAATTTGATAAAAGTCATAAATTTAAATGTGACATGACCTAATGTACTAACCCTGAACACTAAGAGCAAATATAATATCAGATGATTAACCAGAAGCATGCTTTTTATAGTTATGTACTAATAAAGAAAAATCCAACATTCTCTTTCTTCAGTCTGTGCCATTCATCATTAGTACAGTGTCTTGAACAAGTCTGCTAGTTGACCTAGTCTGCTAGTTGACCTTCCAAAATTAAAATGGGAGATGCATTTTTCTTTTACAACCCAAAAGATTTAGTGTGTAAGAGAAATGTGAGACAATGCAGGGATGTAAAAGAAATGTTTATATGTATGTATACACAATCTGTATGTCTTCGTTAGGTATGACCTCTCATTAGAAGAAGGCATATCTGTATTGCAAAAATATGCACTGTGAGCTTCAAGGATGTATAATTTTTGTGTATCTTTGCAACAGCTGTAATTGCATAGGAACACAAGAAAAGCCCTGCTAGAACAGAGCAAAGCTCCATTTAACTTAATTGTCTTGTTTCAAACATTCTCAATTAGATTCTTCTGAAAAGAATGCAAAAGATGCTTCTGAAAAGAATGCAAAAGAAAACTGCAGCCCTCCACTACAGTCCCCCTATCATAACTCATAGGCAGTGTGGTGTAGTGGTTTGTGCATTGGACTATGAGACCAAGGTTTGAATCCTCACTTGGCCATGGAAGCCCACATAAGATAAGTCACACTCTCTCAGCCTCAGAGGGAGGCACCGATAAAAAGCCATCTGACCCAATCTTGACAAGATAACCCTGTGATAGGCTTGCCTTAGGGTCACCATAAGTCAGAAATGACTTGAAAGCACATAACAACAACAACAACAACAAAAACAATGATAGAAGGACACTGTCCTTGAACTTTCAGGTCACATTTATCTCTCCTGGTTAGTAGTAATTAGTAGATGTGCAATAGACCTGCTGTTTATGGGCCTGACCATTTTTTTAGTACAGTCATATGCACACATTCTAAAAAAAAAAAAAAGAGAGAGAGAGAGAGAAAGAGAGAGAGAAATATTTCTATACACACCTTCTTAGAAATAATGATTGCAGTGGGACTGACTCCAGTGTAATCACATATAAGTTTTTAGCCTCAAGCTTGTATCTGTCACTACATCTTATGATAAGAAATTGTTGCTGTTAATTTACATCAATTTGACATGCTCCAAGTCACCGTATCATCAACAGCCCTGCTCAGACCTTGCAGATCTGGAGATGTGGTTTCCTTCTTTCCATCTATCCGTCTTACTGTTCTCATGGTTTCTCATGATATGAACAAAGTATGACAGCTTAGGACCTATTTGTCTTTTTAGGAGTCCACTGTATCTGTACAAGATTTCCTCAGCACCACATTTCAAATGAGTTTATTTTCTTCATTGTCCAGCTTTCATAACTATACATAGAAATTGGAAATATGGACTTCCAGGTGAAGATACATGGCAGGTTGACATAAGCATGAAGTTCCACAGCAGAGGAAGCTTGTGTGACAAATTATCCATCTAAAGAGAAATTACCCACATATGCACCGCAACACTATTCCTCATGAGAAGGCCTCTGATTTTGGAGCAATCAGGGAGCAAGTTGAGCAGCAGAGAGGCTTGGGATTAACATCAGGCTTGAGCAACTCAAGTGAGCCTTTAAAGGACACTGGACCTGCAAACATTCACATCTTCTTAAGCATCTTTAAGTCCTCAATTTACAATTGAAGGGAGAGCTTCCAATTGGCTGTGAGATAAAAGTATCAGTGAGTTGCTGTCTTTCCATATAAGACGTGAGACATGAAAGGCTATTTAAAAGATGCTCTCAACCTCAGAGGAAGGCAATGGCAAACCTCCTCTGAACAAATCTTGACAAGAAAACCCCATGATAAGTTGACCTTAGGGTTGCCATAAGCTGGAAATGACTTAAAAGCACACAACACACACAGAGGGAACACATTTTAGTTTACCAAGAAAAAGTCTAACAAGAATTTGGCTCAACAAACTTTTAAATGAATAAAGAGACAGTAATTTTAAAAGAAGATAGAAGTTTTTTTTAAAAAAAATGAATGTGCTTTGAGAATTTTGAAGCTTGTTAGAAAAAAAACTAGACTTCTGTGGGAATGTGCATTGTTTATTATGCAAGATGATAAAACTAAGAACGGTTTGATGACATTTTTTAATTACTGGGACTATACTGGGACTAAAGTCGTAAAAGTCAATGCAGGGGAAATTTTAATCCTGTAACTACTTTATTTTTGTTCAGGCTGTATTGAATACAACTACTACCAGGAAAATGGCATCAATTTCAGAAGTGAAAGAGGAATCTGAAGAGAATTTTCCTTCTCCAGAAATTTGACAGATATTGTTTTAAGACACTGTATGGGCAAACCTGGGAGACATATTGTATTTCGAGGTGTAGTGGCCTGTCACTGTTCTCCTTCATGCTACCAAAATGAAGCCTCTTTTCACTTCTTTGAGTAAACCCTTGCTTTGATACTGATAAATCATGCATCTTGTATTTTTGTTAATGTTTGTGAAAGATAATATGTTTTTGGGAAAGCACAGAGACTTACAAGAGATATCAAGCTGACCTAGACCAACAGATAACAGATAGCTGAGAAAGCACAGGGAGAAATCTAAACATTTAGAAGTTCATGCGCCTGACCCAGACAACAAATCACATGTAGTCAGAACTGTGTAAGGAGAAATTTAAAGATAGCAGTCTTTGAAGTGGTGTTGGGCCCATAGATAACACCTGGGAAAATAACCACCTAATTGATAGCCTTGGAGTGGCATGGAGCAGTACTATTTCTTTCTTTTTTAAAATAATTAAAACAATAACATCGTCTCTTAAACAATTCCTGTCTCACTTTTGTCTTTAGCTCCTGGCTAATTTGTAACATGTTCATATTTATATATCAATATCTACTTATAAATACATTTTAGTCTATCTATTATCTGAAGAAAAAATGTTATATATCTTAAACATAGGTTGTGTTAATCGTGTTCAGATAATAATTTTACTACTTTTACCAGATTTCTATATGACTTAATTGTTTAACTTAAATATTTTTAATAATAATAATAATAATAATAATAATAATAATAATAATAATAATAATAATAATTTTATTTATAGCCCTCCCCTCTGCAGAGCAATCGAGGCGGGTTACAGAATTATAAAACATTCCTATTCCATATCCAACCCTCCCACTCCTTAAAACAGAATTAAACTAAATTAAGAATTAAAACATTATGCTCCATGATAAAATACAATAAACAGTACAACAGTAAAACAATAACACAGTAATAGGGCGAGCACTGGAAAGGGGAAATAGAGCCATCCCCTCAAGCCGGAGAGTTATTCTGGGAAGACCTGCTGGAAGAGATCCATCGGCAGGCCATTCCAATATCTGGTTTTAATATCTGGTTTGACAGTTGAGGTACCATTTAAACAATTGAAAGAGGATGTATTCAAGTGGGTGGAAGGGGGGAAAGCAACAGGTTACATCTAAAGTGAAGAACAAGTTAAAGAGGATATGATAAAATGGATAGAGTTTTGGTTAAAATATTCAAATGGATTAATGGGAAAATTTGTGGTTAAACAGATTGAAATTTATCTGATTTTATGAACTTAAAGAGAATTTCCATAAAATGATGTATTGTTGGGTTATGATGTTAGAAAAATTGTCTAAAATGTATAAAGGCACTTCCAGTGTTGGAAATGTGAATACCGGTAATATGAAGAGATATTTTAAAAACTTGAAGAAATATATTGAAGTAGAAGCTCTTAATGTTTAATAGTTAAATTTGGAATTTTGGGGAGGGGATTCATGGATGTGTAGCTGGAAAAGAAATATGGAAGATTGTTACATACAAATAGATTAGATAATTAAATACTACTTATTATGGAGGATTGGTTGTTGTTGCTGATAAATTTAAGTAGTAGTAGATAATTTGGATGCTTTGATTAGAGAATAGTTGTTTGTGCTATTTCTTTAAAAATGCTACACTCCTTATAGACTTTTTGCAAGAGGGGAAGAAAGTGATTTGGTAATTTTTTGGTTTTGAGGATTATAAAGAACAGGTTTTGAAAGAAGAAAATATATTGTAATTTTGAGAGAGAGAAGTATGAATACTACAGGTGTATGTATCCATCCAAAGCAAGTTGGGAAGTCATAATTTTCCTTTTACTTGCATTTCTTTTCTTTTTTATGTTTCTGTAGCTTTTAATGTATTCTTAAAATTTTTAATAATACATTAAAAAATAGAAATGTGAACTGTGATGGGATACATGATCCTAACTCTAGTATTCAATTATATATCTCAACACTTCAGGATCTTGTCTAGTTCTATCATAGCAGACCATCCAAGTCCTAGTCTTCTTCTGATTTCTTGACTGTCATCTCCATTCTGATTAATGACTGAGTCAATGTATGGAAAATCTTTACCAATTTCAATGTCATCTGTTCTCATTATTTTTGTTTACTTAATGTTCAATTGTAAGCCTACTTTTCCTTGTCCATTATTAACTATGTAAAGCGGTTTTATTCCTGACAGTCTAAATAAATCAGTGTGCCAAAATGCAATCTGAAGAACATCCCCATAGAATTTAGAGACCATGTACAAATAGATTTGCACTGTAAAGTCTAATTGACCAGGTGTCAGAAGAATTCTTGACTGAAGGTAGGGACAAGGAAGAAAGCTAAGGGAAGCCACATTGAATGACAGATCAAACTCTTTTAATGGTTAAGGACAGACACGAAGTAAAAGAAAACAGTGCTAGAAATAGGGTCATACTAGATGACCAAGTACAAATAAAAAGCCAAGGGAAACAATACATGGAAGAACTCTATAAAAGAGATGAAATAATGACAGTCTCATTCAAGGAAGAACTATTTGAAGGTGAACCTACTTTAGAAAGTGAAGTGGAAGCTGCAGTCAGAGCACTTTGGAGAAATAAATCAACAGGAACAGATGACACACCAGTAGTGCTGTTTCAGGCTATTTCAAGCTACAGAGCATCCACTCAATTCTAACTAAAATCAGCCAATAAATATTAAAAAACAAAACAAAAACAATAATGTCCTACAGGATGGAAATGTTCAAAATACATCCTAATCCCCCAAAAAGAGGCCACAAGTGATTACAATCACTGTTACACCATTGGATTAATAAAAATGATTCTCTGACTTTTACAACAAAGGCTTTCACTATATATAGAATGAGAAATGCCAATTAGCTAAGCTGAGTTAAGAAAAGGAAGAGGCATTAGGGATCATATTGCAAACATACATTACAAAGTTTTTCCCCCTTTTTCAAAAATACTTTCATGTAACTTAAATATGTTAACCCATTACATTTATCTTTTTTGTTTTGTTTTGGACTGAGTAAACGAGAGGGAGCTTACCAACTGCTGTGGATTCCAAGGGGGGTTGCAGACTGCCAGAAATAATGCAAATTGAGTCCATTTTTAGGGTTAGTGCTAGGGAATCATGGGAACTGTAATTTATTGTGTCACCAGAGCTCTCTGACAGAGAAGGCTCAATGTCTCAGAAAAAAAATTCCCATGATTCCCTAGCACTAACCCTAACCCTTAAAGTGGACTCAATTTGCACTATTTCTGGCAGTCTGCTCAACCTCTTCCTTCAGCCCAGGACTCCTTCACCACAACTGTGTGAGGGCCTAAGCAGACTGGCAGCACGGGGCCGCCCTGGGAAGGTGCGCTGCGGGACCGAGGCATCCCCATGCCTCGATCCTGCAGCGCACCTTCACCACCCCTGAAAGGAGCGCTAAAATAGTGCTCCTTTCACAAGTCAGCGAAAGTGCGCTGCAAAAGCTTGCAGCGCACTTTCGCTGACTTTTCCGCTGCAGTGTGTCCGGAAGCTGCGGCGGGAGGTTGTCCCTGGAGCTCCAGCCATGAGGAGGGCCGGAGCTCCAAGGACGACCTCGGGAGGAGGAAGGGGTGCCGAGCATGTGGCTGCCCCTCCCCTTCCTTGCCCAGAGGACAGTTTTTTAAGCCGTCTGCCGAGGCCCTGAGTTACCTCCTGGCAGGACCAGCACAGAGTTTCCAGCAGATCCCCAGCTGGAATGGTTTGGGTTAGCTCTCTGGGCAGGGGAAGGTAAGTGGGAGCACTGCAGGGGCAGGTGTGCTGCTGCAGGGTTGCTGACAAAAGGGGTGATGTCAAAGGGGGAGGGGTTGACCCTTCAGGTGTGGTACAAGTATGAGATGCTGTCCTGCTGCTGCTTAGCAGATAAGAACAGTGCCTGCTTATGAACACTGCCCTGTTTGGACAAACTGTTATTTATGTGGAGAAGGAAGATGTTTTATCAACCAAAGGAGGTAGACAGTGCTGTCCTGGGAGCAGCCATCCCTGTTATACAGGGTAGAGGGAAACACAGAAATGGGAGATAGCTGCACCATCCTGGGGGAAGAATTCACAATATAGTGTTGGTCACCTCCAAACTGTCTCCCATTCTAAATAATCTGGATAACGATGGCAACAATCCACCTGGGCTGGAAGTGTTGCTGCTCAATGCCAAGCTGGTGAATGACAAAAAGGCGCCATTTAGGACTTGGTCCTGGATTAATGTGCTGACCTCACATGTATTACAGAGAAACTAGATGAGGTGGGAGGGGGTTAATCTCTCTCAGCTTTGTGCCCCAGGATTCTCTGTACAGCATTAGGCAAGACCCAAGAAGTGGGGAGTTGTAGTGGTCCCTTGGGACAATATCTCCCTGGCGAAGTGCCCTATACCTCAGTCTTCAAGGTTTGAACATGTTTATTTGAAGGTGGGTGGATGAGACAGATTAGGGATTCTGTTGGTGCACCACCCACCCCATGGGCTCAACAGTCTCCCTACCTGAGCTAGCCAATATGGTTTGGGGAGTAGTGTTGGAGTCCCCACAACTTGTGATGCTGGGTGACTTTAACATATCAAAGATACCCTGTCAGGAATGACTCAGAACTTCATGGCCTGCATGACAACCATGAGTTTGTCCTAAATGGTGTCTGGCCCCACTCTAGACCTTGTTTTCTGTACTATTATATTCCTATGGATCACTTCTTGGTTAAGTTTATACTTACTGGGGCTCACAGTAGGAGTGAGGGAACAATTAAGATGGTCTGCCCTAGGAGACTTATGGATCCAGATGGATTGTTGATGGGTCTTGGGGAGCTTCCTCCTGCCTTGACAGCCTATGTTTTAAAACCTTGGTTGATCTCTGGAATGGGGAAATGATCAAGACAGTGGTCTCTCCTATTCATCCCTTCTCACAAGACAGGGACAGATGTATCTCAAGAGAAGTTATTTTTCAGTCGCTAATGGAGATGAAATTTTATTAACTGTCTTGTATTGCTCTTTGTCTCTAGTCCTCACATGACCAATAACAGGAGTGGCCTCTGTGTGCATTGAAATCCCTCAGTATCATCTTAACTAACAACAGACAGAATGTAGGCCTGTGAATCTAATATCACCACAGTTTTTTCCCTGTATAGCTTTTTAACATCTTTACATATGTACTAGACTTTACCATTCCTGACTTACTAAACAGTAATAATAATAATAATAATAATAATAATAATAATAATAATTTATTTATTTATTTATACCCCGCCTTTAGCCTTGGCCATGAGTTCAAATTGTACCCTTCATATTAGCAAAATATTTGTAATTAATATAATTGTTATTTCAAATTTATATGTTGTAAATGTAAATAACTAGCCCAATATTGTGATTAAAAAGCAAGGGAATAATAAACTGAATAGATAATTATTTAAAAACCCACAACAAATATATTATACACAACAGATGTTCAGTGCAATCCTTGAGCTTATTTTGAGGCACACAGTTGTTGTTTTAAAATCAGGTTCACCTGTACAGTGCTATAGGTCATTGCTGACATCATATGGCATATATCATATTGAAGGATAAGCGTGTCAAAGTCCCTCTAATATTGTGGGTGATGTCATTAGATCCTGTGATGGCATTTCCTGAAATAGATGTGTGGGCAAAGTTGGCATCCAGGTTTGTGGCAAGGCTTTGTACCAGTGTTCACATTTGTGTTGTGTGTCCTGCAGGTAAGTACCTGTTTGAGGTTTGGAGGCTGTCTGTAGGAAAGTAAATTTCTGCCACCAAGAGTCCTTGAGATGACAGTATTATTGTTAGGTTTAGATGGGACATAGAGTCAATGTTAAAATGTTGAAATGTAAAGATGTGTGTGTCTGTATTTTTTCCTTGCTGAGAAAAGCTGTTTTTCTGAGGCCAGATTCGCTATTATCAGCCCAGGTGTGTTTTTAGCCCAAACAAGCAGTTAACTTGTCTACAGTTCTGTGAGAAAGGGATTTGTTTACATAAAGGATTTATAAACATGTAAAATGTTATGGGAATTGCAGTCACATGATTTAGTATGGTAATTAAAGGTTGGGCTAACACACATCATGCATCATCAACCAATCAGTCTGAAAGGGGTGGAGGATTGCGGGCTGAAAGTTGTAATCCAGGAAAATCTCACACTTGTTCTTTAAACTTTGAGCTGTAATGGACTAATTAAAATATTCTCCTGATGCTGCAACTAACCAATTTTGAATCATGTAGCAGTTAGGCTTTGTTCCTGTTTAGCCATTTTTGGCTAAAGTGAAGATGGTATTATTATTATTATTTGTTTTTGCTTATGCTGTTTTACAATAAAAGAAGCTTGCTGGAGATACCAGGTTTTGGTGATTGGTTTTAAGGACTGTTTTTAACACATCCATCAACACAATTCAACAATTATTGTCCAGAATGGGTTATAATTCATTAATGATACACTTGAGTGGCCCCAGTTGGGAGCTTTATGTGACCGCTAGTGGTGTTCTATCATTTTCTCTCTTCAGTCTGTTTTGTAATAAGATTAATCCTGGGGACAAGTCTTGCCTTGTTTATTTGTTATTTTACTTCATGTGGTAGGTACTGTAATTTGAGGAATGCTTGTTGTAATTCCATGAGTTTTCATTCATATGCTCATCCTCCAATGTGATTTATGCCATAGTATGTCAGCAATGCTCTTCAGCACTTTACATTGGGCAAACAGGCCAGTCCCTGCACCAAAGGATAAATGGACATAAAAAGACATAAAGAATGGGAATACACCAAAACTGGTTGTAGAACACTTCAATCTCCCTGGGCATTCAATCTCAGACCTCAGAACAGTGGTCCTTGAGCAACAGAACTACAAAGAAAGATTAAGGCCTGAACAGACTGCCAGAAATAATCCAGCTTGAGACCATTTTAACTGCCCTGGCTCAGTGCTAAGGAATCATGGGAATTTTTTTTTCTGAGACATTGAGCCTTCTCTGTCAGAGAGCTCTGGTGCCACAATAAACTACAGTTCCCATGATTCCCTAGCACTGGGGCAGGGCAGTTAAAGTGGTCTCAAGCTGCATTATTTCTGGCAGTCTGTAAAGGCCCTTAGAAAGAGAGCAGAATTAGAATGTATTCACAGACAACAGTCCATCAGCAATGGATTGAACAGAGATTTCCTGGCACACTACCCATATTTCAACACTATCTAACTTTCATCTTCATGAGGGCACCCTTGACCATTTCATCATATCTCAATACTCTGTTCCACACACTACATTCCAACACTCATTCATTTGGTTATCTACTGTCCTTGGCTCTATGCAACAACTTTCCTCCTTTGTTCTCCAATGACCATCGTTAAAACTGGACTTGTCACCTCATCTCCATACCTACAAGGTTTTGAATTTGAATTTACATTCTCACATGCAAACACTTATATAGGTCTGTCTCTGGATTCTCCACTCCAAATATGCATCTGATGATGTCGGCTCAAGTCTATGAAAGCTCACACTACCAGCTTCTTTATTTCAGTTAGTCTCAAAGGTGCTACAAGATCCCTTTACTCAGGATAAGACAAGTGTGCACCTCTCTTCAAAAGCATAATGTAAGTAAGAGAGATGTAAGCTCTCTTCAAAAGGAATTACTCATGTATAGATTACCATGTGAGCCATAAGGCACCAACTGGTCTCATCATTGATGTTACATTTTCTAACTACCCATCAAATGCAAACATCTACAGGAATAAAACCTTCATACCACACAGCTATAGCACAAAGATGGCCTCTTTGCAGGTATCTGCATCATGCACACAGTGGCAGGGGCAGTGCTTCTTAGCTGTCTGAAGCAGGGGTAGTTGACACATTCCTGCTCTTGAATTAATCCACATGTGAGCAATAACTTCTGAAGAGGGCTTCACAGTATCTTTTTCTTAGGAGGTAGTCAGGTGTCAGGCACCACACGTCACTACTCCATGACATTGGGGTGATGCAGACGAGTGACCGTGGGCCACCCTGGGAAGCAGAGGATTGGGGCCGAGGCTGCCCCATGCCTTGGCCCCAATCCTCCCTTCTGCCAGCCCTGAAAGGAGTGCTAAAGTGCCACTCCTTTTGGAGCCAGCAAAAGGGATGCATCAAGAGCCACCATGCAGCTCTTCTGAGTCTCTTCCGGTGCAGCACGTCAAGACGCTACACCAGGAGACGTATTCAGGGCACATGCCATGTGTAATGGCATGTGCCCTGATGACGTCCTTGTGGAGGGGTCGAGGCAGCTGCCGTGCGGCTGCCCCTCCTCTTCCCTCCCTCCAAGAAGGTGCTTTGTGCCCTCTGCAGAGGCCCTTACTTTCTCCAGTACAGTAAAACAAAACTTTTCAGAGAACATTTCTTGTATCTCAATGAAACAGAGGGGAAGAGAGAAGGGGTCTGAAGAAAAAACTCACTACAAACAAATCCAACTATCTCCAGGGCAATATGGCTTTTGTCAGCAATTATAGCCAGGTTCTGCATTTGTTAGGTACATATGTTGCCCTCAGAAACAGATGGCATGCATGCATATGGCTGTGGCTGTAATGGTAGGATAGGCTTCAGGCTTGCTGCTTTTATACCTGCCCTTGCTGGCAGAATAGATGTGTTCACGTTCTCACTGCAGTAACAGGCCAGTCAGGAGCATGGGGGCCATAGTTTGTTCAATCAGTCAATGATGTCTATAAATTGCTTTTGGACATAGGAAATCATTTGGATGAAAGATCTATATGAATGGGAGGTTATCATCATTGCTTGTATCATCAAGAAAACAAAAGTACCTCTTGCTCTTCTTCTAAAGGAGGGGAAAGATGGTGGGGGAAGGGAGGGGCAAACAAGTGCTTGAGAGAAGTTCCCAAATTGCTTCCCACTTGTAAACTTTCAGACAAGCTGCCATGACAAAGTGTGCAGGGCTTAGGAAACCTTGGCAATCACAATACATATTGCCCATCTGTTCACAGCAATATGCCCAGAACACCAGGTTTCTAAGTATACGATTTAGCAAAGCTGTAGTGTTTATTGTTCAAGCACTGGATTGTTTTCCTCCTACTTAATGCTGATTTGTAACCTCTCTGCCTTCCTTTCTTTCTCACCTACTCTCTGAAGCATATGTGGGCTTGAGAACCAGCAACGCAAAACATATCAAAAAGGGTTTTTTTCATTATCAAAAATCCGCTCCCATAAATGATCTCGCCTGACTGTGTGCCCCACAACCTCAATCTTCTGTGGTGCCATTTCTTTTCCTTCTACCAAATCCCTCCTTGCACTCCACCTGTTACAATAAGCCTTTTATTTATCCCCTTCGCTCACAAAATATTTCAAACTAAACCTACATCCAAGATTTGGCAAAATATTCCCTTATATGCATATATATATACATACATACATATGCATTGAAAATGGTGAGAGCCAGAATAGTATAGTGATTTGAGCACTAGACTAGGACTCCAGGCACCTGGGTTTCAGAATGCCCCACTTAGGTATGGAAGCCCACTGAGCAAGTCATGCTCTCAAGCCTTAGAGGAAGGCAATGGCAAATCTCCTCCAAATGAATGGAGAAAGGGATCATAATAGGTTGCCATAAGTTGGAGTTGACTTGAAGGCACATAATAATAAATTGAAAATAACATATTCTGAGTAAAAAAAGTAGGGTTTTTTTGGTTTTTTTTACTAATAATGACATATTTTCTCTACAGCTGATCCTTGGCCCTTGCAATAAGAAATTGTCTCAATGAGTGATACTTCAATTGTCAGGTGGCTGTGGCACAGTTCTATCACCTTACCTCCACTTTATTTCCCGGTTTCAAATGGAAAAGCAAGGCTTTAACCCATGGGTAGGCAACCTTTTTGAGCCAGGGTTGCTGTCCCTCAGACAATTGGGGGGCTGAAGCACCATAAATAAATAAATAAATAAATAAATAAAATATTTTTAAATAAAAAAATAAAAAATATATAACAAATATGCATACACACTCTCTCAGACCCAGAAAAGCCATGGCAAAACCCCTGTGGAAATTTTGCCAAGAAAACCCCAAGAACAAGGAATAACAACAATAATCAATATCATCATGGCAGGTGGTGGCAGTGGTGGCAGCGGTGGCAGGACCGGCCTGGGGCCAGTCCAAGGCCTCAAGGGGCCGCATCCGGCCCCCAGGCCTTAGGTTGCCTACTCCTGCTTTAACCTATTTATTTATTTATTTATTTTATATGCCACTTTTCTTCCAAAAGGGGACCCAAGGCAGCTCACAAATAAAATCAGTTTAAAACTTTACAATAAAAAACAATTATAATCATCTTGCTAAAATATAAAATTGCATTAAACATCCAAACGTTAAAAAAAAAACAACCCCCCCACACACAAATAGAACACACACACCATATAAGAACCTCCCTGACAAATTATATATATTGGCCAGCTAAACATTCAGTTGGTAGATATGACTGCACACAAACACACACACACACACACACACACACACACACACACACACACACAAATTTATTAGAGAAATACCATTGATTGAACAAAATAAAACTGTTTTTTTTTAAAAATAAAATGATTGTACCATATATGCTCTGATTTCTGACAATACAATTGAGATATATGGATGACCAATTGATGAAGCAGTAAAGGTGAGATGGGAGAAAGCTGCCTGTTACCTAAATATGTGCTGAGAAAATGTAACTATGGGCCTTTGCAGACTGCCAAGAATAATGCAGCTTGAGACCACTTTAACGGCCCTGGCTCAATGCTAGGGAATCATGAGAACTGTAGTTTATTGTGGC
>JAIPUX010001232.1:2101932-2113127 GCA_020142125.1 Phrynosoma platyrhinos
TGAAGTTAACAGAGCATGTACCACAGTTTCCAGATCCCTTCATATCCAGGTAAGGGAGCAGTTGGCGAATCAGCCGAAGCTGATAACAGGCACTCCTGACCACTGCATTTACCTGACTAGTCATGTGAAGCAATGAATCTAGGAGTACCCACAGACTGTGAACACAGTCCTTACAGGAGAGTATGACTCCATCCAGCACTGGAGACTGTATTCCCAAAACTGGTTTCGGGCCCATAACTGTCAGTACCTCCATTTTGTCTGGATTTAGTTTCAGTCTGTTTTCCCTCATCCAATCCATTACCACTCTTAGAAAGTCATTAAGAGGAGAGACGCCATCTGAAGTCTGAGTTGATGATGTAGTCATGGAGAAGTATATCTGGGTGTCACCAGCGTACTGATGGCACCGTGCTCCATGCCTCCGAATGATCTCACCCAGCGGCTTCATATAAATATTAAATAGCATTGGGGACAAGATGGCACTCTGAGGAACACCACAATTAAGCTTGCTTTTGGAAGAGCAACTGTCCCCGAGCCTCACCCTCTGGGATCTGCCAGAGAGAAAGGAATGGAACCACCACAAAGTGGTGCCTCCAATTCCTAACTCTCTCAGGTGACCCTTCCTCCTATCTTCACTCCACCTTCTTCTGAATATAAAGTCTGCTCTTCTTATGATACTTTCTGCATACAGGTTAAACAGATCAGGTGATAGTATTCAGCCTTGCCTTACTTCACCAATTGGGAACCATTCTGCTTCTCCATAATCTGTTCTAACAGTAGCCCCGTGACCTAGGTACAGGTTCCTCATCATCAAGATTATCAAATATAGTGGCACTCCCATTTCATTAAACACATTCCATAGCTTTTTGTGATCTATGACACCAAAGGCTTTGCTCTTGTCTATAAAGTACATACTGATTTTCCTCTGGAATTCTTTGTTTGCTCTGTTATCCATCATATGTTTGCTATGTGGTCCCTAGTGCCTCTTCCTTTCCTGAACCATGCTTGAATCTCTAGGATTTCTCTCTCCATATATGACTGGAATTTATGCTGCAGAATTTTGAGCATAATTTTGCTTGCATGGGAAATTAACGCTATGGTTCTATAGCTACTGCAGCCTTTTGTGTCTCCTCTTTTATGGATGGGGATGTATAGTATACTATATACATAGCATTGTGTGTTGAACCCAGCAAGTTCACCACACAATGCATAACAAAATTGTCACTTCAGAGATGTTATTAAATTTTCTTGCTAAAAAAAAAATTCCCTGCAAAATCCTCAAACATTGCACCCTTACATAAGCACTACTCACACAAAGGAGGAGAGCAGGCTGCTGTGATGCCTGCCAAATGCCATGTGTATCTCCTTTGATGTGCTGAGCGTGGTTGTTTATTACAGCACCTGAGCAATTGTCCTTCATTGTGTAGAAAATCCATATGATTGGGGTTCAATTACAGGTCCAATCATATGGAGCCACTACATACAAGAAATCACTTGCCAATATCAAAAAAGACATACACAACATTAGGGCAGGGCAAAAAGCATATTCTCTGTGGATGTAACTCTTTGCCAATTTCCTTCTTGTCCATTTGAATTTTCTAATGCCCATTTGCAGTTGTCCTATAACTTAAATTCATTAGACCTGTTCCTATCCTCTGAGGCAGCAAATAACATACCTGCAACTTCCTCTCTGTGACAGATATTGGGGTATTTAAAGAGTAAAATCATATCATCCCTCAGTCTTCTCTTCATCAAGCTCAACATGCCCAGTCCATTCAACCCTTTTCATATGTTTTATTCTCCATATTTCTTATCATCTTCATTGCTGTTCTCTGAACCTCCTCCAACTTGTCTATATCCCTCTTAAAATGAGATAAACAGAACTGAACACAATACTCCAGATTGGACTTGACAAGCACAGAATATAGTGGCACTATTACTTCCCTTGACTTGCAAACCATGGTTCTATTAATTCAGGCTAAAATAGTATTGGTGAGCCAGTGTAGTGTAGTGGTTTGAGTATTGGACTTTGACTCTGGAGACCAGGGGCAAATCCCTATTCAGCTATGAAAACTCACTGAGTGACATTGGGCAAGTCACATTCTCTCAGCATCAGAGGATGGCAATGGCAAATGCCCTCTGAAGAAACTTACCAAGAAAACTCTGTGATAGATTTTCCTTAGGGTCGCCATAATTCAGAAATGACTTCAAGGCACATAACACACACAGAGAAAATAGTATTGGCTATACTATTTGCTAACAGTATTCTTTTCTGCAGTACCACACTGCTGTGTCATTCTCTATTTATTGTCAACCATAATCCCAAAGTCCTTGAGTAGTACTGCCAAACCAAATATCTCCCATCCTATATCTGTGCATTATATTGAACTAGGTTGCTTTGGAAGAGTTCTTAGGACATACTACTTTTCATGGGGCTTGCTGCTATAATGATACCCTGCAAAGACAGTTGGAGTGATGGTGGTGGGAGGCACAATAAAGGTTTTAAGATTTCTGTATAGTCATTTAATAAATTTTCATGTTTTTCATGTTTACTTTTTTAACTTTATAAATTGTTTAATTGCTTTTAAATAATATATTTATATTGTTGTTAACAACTTTTGCATAGTTTTAAATTTGTATTGCTTTTAAATGTATTGTTAGCCACTTTGAGTCTCATTGTTGTAAAAAATGTGGGATAGAAATGAATAAACAATAAATAAATATAGGCCCTAAGCAGACGACTAATAAAGTCGTCTTCTGGGCAGAGAAGAGGAGGGGCAGCCGCACAAGCGGCGCCCCTTCCTCTCCCCGAGGTCGCCCCCAGATGCGCCGGCCGTCCGCACGACCGGCGCATTGGGGATGACCTCACGGCACAGCGCCCACATGCGCTGCGCCGTTTGAGCCAGGGAAAGTGCGCCCGCCGCTTTTGGGGCGCACTTTCCCTTAGATCTAAAAGGAGCGCCAATTTGGTGCTCCTTTTAGATGCGCCGACGGTGCGCCGCGGTGAGGAGGCTCCGCACCGGCGGCGCTCCGTCCGGCGGCGGCTCCAGGGCCTCCGTGTGCTGAGGCCCATGGTTAGTTTTTGTGCTATAAATGTAGAATTTTGCATTTGTCTGTCTTAATTTTCATTCTGTTAGTTTCAGCCCAATTTTCTAGCTTATCTAGATTCTTTTGAATTCTGTTTCTAGCTTCTAATGTTTTAGTTACCCCACTCAGTTTTGTATCATCCACAAACTTGATAATTCCCCCCACTCCATCATCTTAGTAAATAACTAAAATTTGGAAGAATAATAGCCCCAGGACAGAACCTGTGATGCTCCGCTCAAAATCTCCCTGCAGTTTGAAGTGCAGTCATTGATGACAACTCTTTGAGCATCGTTTTCCAACCAATTATGGATCTATCTAACAATATTTTTATCTATTCCATATTTAATCAGTTTGCTAATCAAAATATCATGGCAGACCTTACCAAATGCTTTGCTGATAAATGGCACCCATAGTATTCCCACAATTTACTAAACTGTTGTTCTTGCTTCTTGTTGTGTGACTTCAAATAGTTTCTGACTTATGATGATCCTAAGACAAACCTATCATGAGGTTTTCTGAGGACATGTGTGTGTGATTTGCCCGGAATCTCCCAGTGAGTTTAAATGACACAGTTAAGATTCAAACCCTGGACTCCAATATAATAGCCCAGTGTTCAAACTACTATGCCACGTTGACTCCTATCTACTAAATTACTGAACTAATTTGTTTTAAAAAAGATATAAGATTGGATTAGCAGGATTTATTCCTGCCAAATCCATACTGGTTCCTATTAATTATTGCATTGTCATCAATACTTGCAAAAAGACTTCTGTATAATCTAGTCTAATATTTTTTCCTGGTACTGAGGTCAGGTTGTCGTGCCTGCAGTTCTCTGGGTCTTCTTTTTTGTCCTTTTTGTAGAGAGGGACAATGTTTGCTCATCTCCAGTCCTCTGACAGCTCACCTGTTCTCCAAGATTTCTCAGAAATGATGGCAAGCATTTCAAAGGAGTTTATTGCACTGCCCTTTTCCATGGGGGCACATCTCCATGCCCAGGCCGTACCAATCATGACATATCGTACCTGATCCGGACTTCTCCTGTACTTTGCAAAGAATGGGGAAAATCCCATTCTTTCAAAAAATGTGGGAGAAGTCCAGATTGGGTATTGGGTGGCATGATCTGGTACAGGAAGCCTCCAGCCTGGACACAAAGGCACGCAATAAAATCTGTGCTTAAATGTTTTCACCCCACACTTAGGTTGGGAGGCAAGGAAGGTAAAGAGCAGTGTGATAAACTCCACTGACTATGGCCCAAAACAGATGGGCAAAAAGTGCAGCCTTCAGGCTGATCTAAGGGTGTGGTGTGCAGATGATGCATGCTCCGGATCAGCCAGAAGTTGCCCTGAGGTGGGCTAATGCAGCCTAAAGCTGGCCACAAAAGGAGCAGGGAGAGAAATTTTCCTTGCCAATGGTCTATTCTGGACTACAGCAGATGCTGGCTCCAGGACCACGGCATCCAGTTGCCACAGTCCTGCACCAATCAGGGTTGATTAGGGCTGGAGCAGCCACCAGCCTTTCCAAGCTGCCAGTCTGTTTGACCCCCATGTCAGCAAGTTCCTTCAGTACTCTGGGATGCTATTCATTTGACTCTGTAAAACTGAACTCATTTAGGTTGAGTAGGTGATTCATGCCTAACACCTTATCAGTCTTGATTTGATCTCCAGATCCCTAGCTAACATCTCTGCTGATGCATGGAAGCACACAGTTCTCCCGGGGGGTTGGGGGGAGGGAAGCAACATAGGTATTGAACAGTTCTGCCTTTAACTGTGATCTGTTAGCATTTTACCATTATTCTTGAGCAGTGGTCCCACTACTTCCTTGGTCATTCTCTTGCTTTGAACATATTTGGAAAAACCCTGCTAGCTGCTTTTGTTTGAAAATTGAGAATAAAATGCTCACCCAGCCTTTTGGTGTTTCATATCCACAGAAGACTGCACAGGCTCCTGAAAGCCAAAAACCTGGCTTAAGAACTAAGTAGCTGCAGAGAGAACAGCTGCTCTGTTCCAGTTCTTCAGATTCAGGACCATGACCTCCTTGATTTAATTTATCCATCTGGTATGCAGTCTTCCTCTCTTCCTACTGCTCTCAACTCATTTGAAATACAGTGCTGGAGAAGACTGCTGAGGATACCATGGATGGCCAAAAAGACAAAAAATTGGGTCCCAGAACAGATCAAGCCTGAATTCCCCCTGGAAGCCAAGATGACAAAACTGAGGCTGTTGTACTTCAGCCATATCACAAGAAAGCATGGATCACTAGAGAATTCAACAATTTCTGAGTTGTAGCCTTGGAAATGAACTCAGTACCTTGATCAGTAAGCCTCTGTTGTTTTCTGGGTGCTTTGGAGAAAACAACAATGAAAGTGAGAAAATACAATAGAATATTGTATTTTTCAACTTAAGCCAAGTTTCAAGCACAAGACAGTGGAAACAAAAGATAGTCCTATTCAGCAGGGCAGGAAGCCAAAAGGAACCCAAAGAATTGGACACAATAGTCAGGGCAAAAGGTTTTTAGGGAGACAGAAAATAACTACTCATACCTGGAATCTAGCCAAGGTGCTTTGGATTTTCCTCCTCCAGGAAAAGAAGAAAAATGGCACAGTTGAGAAACTGAATGTTGGAGAGCCAAAAAAACACACCACATAGTAGGAAAAATAAAAAGACTTCACAAAGGACTTAAACTAAATAATGAGAAATTTCAAAGAGAATGAAGAACAAGAGGTCACTGAAGGGGACAGTGTAGCAGTCTTCTAGAAAGTGGGAAGAGTGATTTATTCAAGAGAGGGGAAAAGAGGCCATAACTCAAAGAGAGCTAGAGCCAAGAATCCCTAAGAATTCAAGTGTAAAGTTCAAAAATGGCACATTTTGTCAAAGGTAGTTTGGAAGAAATATATTTCACCAGGTCAGAAGAAGAAAACCTAGCAACTCACTTATAAAAATTCACCAGAATGTTGGAGAAAAGTGCCTTTGTGGCAAGGGAATATGGACTTTGTCAAAGCAGTTGGGCAGTAAATAAAAGGAAAGCCTGGAGAACATAGAAAGAGGCTATGTCAAAGGAAAGCTAAAATGTTTGAACCTAGAGGAGGTGACAGAAATGGAAAGGAAGAATATAAGAGCCTTGCCTGAAAGGACCTTTTACTCTTGCAAGCAGAAATTAACAGGAGGCCCATTACAGACAGAGGATTGGGATAAAAATATTCCCCTACTGTTTGTTCCCTGCATCTGGGATTCAGAGGTATAGCACCTTTGAAAAAGAGATTTCTATTTAGCCAACAACATCTAGAGAAAATCTGGTAAATGAGTTAATAGGCAAGGGAAGCTCTCTGCTCCATCAAATGGTTGTTATTATTTAACAAGTTATTAAAAGTATGTGGATCCCCTCCCCTCAATTGGCCAGAGTTCCCAACAAACAGGAGCCCAAGACAACAGAGTAAACATTGTTTGAAAACAGATTAAAACATTTTTTTTTAAAAAAAAAAGTTTCAAAAACCACCAAACCAATTCCAAAAGCCAACAGTAGAACTGTTTAAATGGTCAAAGGCAATGAGATCCAGTGTGGCATCTACAACTCTGAAGACCAGGGTTCGTTTTCCTGCTCAGCCATGAAACCTACTCGGTGACTTTGGGCATGTCACATTCTCTCAGCCTCAGGGGAAGGTAATAGTAAACCTCCTCTGAAAAAAATCTCGCCAAGAAAACCCCATGAAAGAGTCGCCATAATTTAGAAACAACTTAAAGGCACACAACAGCAGCAATACAAAACAGTGCAGTCTTGCCCACCTGTCAGAAGCTCAATAGGGATGGAGTCCACTGACCTTCTTTGTTTAGAGTTCTACAACCAAGTTACCAGTACAGAAAAAGCCTTGTCTCATGTATTCACCAGCAAGGTCTTATGAGGCAGTGAGACCTAAAACAGGAACAGGGCTTCTGTTGTGATGGTAGATTCCAGGCACACATGGGATGAGTGGCGAGGGGGGGGGGGTTGTTTTGTTTTGTTTTTTCAGCTATCCTGACCTCAAGCATTTTATGATTCAGTAGGAGAAAAGCAGCACTTTGAATTAGCTTAGAAACAAATGGGAAGCTATAGGATTATTGGAAGACTACAAAGCTGATATAACCTTCCAGAAATTCTTGATTTACTGTAGGCAAACTAACTGATTAGATGCAGAGAAAATTAAAAATTGATCTCATGGGATGATGTTCACCAATAGAAAACAGTCAACTGGATAAGTCTGAGGTTGCTATCCTGTTAGCCACCTATTAGTAAACAGTCACAATCTGTACAAGAATGGAATGTCCAACATGACAAATGTAGGCTAGGGTCCTGAAGAATTGTTCAATAAAATGTGCAGTACATATATCTTTCTCCAACTTGTTTATAGATACTATCACTTCTTTCTGCTTTCGGGCTTCATGAGAATGTTTATGAGAAAGACTCCTGGGCAATGTTTGTTTGTTTGTTTGTTTGTTTGTTTGTTTGTTTGTTTGTTTGTTGAAGAGGAATCAGATCATATAAACCAATTGTGAGAATTGTAAAGCTCTCCAGAACTTTTTGAACAACAATTCTAGAATTTGTCACCATTAGCTGTACTGGCTAGGGCCAATTGGAGTTGCTGTTCATCAACATCTGGAGAGCAACACAATTCTCAGTCATTATATAGTGTACATAACTCCCTTATTAAACAGTTTCACTGGGTACCACTTCATTTAGAGCCATGACCCATAAAGCCCTGTATGGATTAGGTCCAGACAATCTGAAAGTCCATATTTTCTCATATGAACCTTGCCAAGTTTTACAATCTTCTGGGGAGGGCTTTCTCCCTGTCCTATCATGCTCACAAGCTTGTCTGGTGAGAACAAGAGAAAGAGCCATCTCAGATATAGGCTCTAGACGATTAAACTCCCCTCCAAGGGAATCTGGAATGGCCCCCACTCTGCTATCTTTTTACCTATAGGCAAAGACGTTTTTATTCAAGCAGGTCTTCAGTTTTTAACTGGTTGGGGAAGAAGGATGTGCAGTTGGTGTGTTGTTTTCATATGTAACATATACTTAATGAGTAAGTTTTTAATTGTTTTTAAATCAATGTTTTAATTGGACTGGTTGTTTAATGCTTTTTAAAAAAAACTTTTGTTCCACATATAATTTTAGTTATTTTATTTCAACTAATATTGTAAGCCCCCTTGGATCTCCACATTGAGAGAAAGGCTGGGGTATAAATCAGATTGTCAAATACAGTCAATGCTCCTTATCCACAGACTTTTTATCCATGGATTCAAGCATCTATAGTTTGAAAATATTTTTCAAATATGTACATTCTCAAAAGCAAACCTTGATTTTGCCATTTTATAGAAGGGACACCATCTTACTGTGCCATTGTATTTAATAAGACTTGATTATCCATGGATTTTGATATCCATGGGGTGTCCTGGAACCAAACCCCAGCAGATAACAAGGGCCCACTGTACAACTTCCATCTAGACAGTTTAACATAGGTATTCAGCACCATTGTCCTCTTTGGAAACTTCCATTTATTTTACAGGGATTATGAAGCAGAAATGTCCACTCAGTCATGCTTATTAGTTACCGGAAAATAGAGTTTTGGGTCTTAAAACATTCTTAGAGATGGTGCAACATATTCTGGAGCCTAAGGCAATCCTCCACTCTCACCACCCAAATGGTGAGATGGTGTTTGCTTCTGGTAAAAATATAACAATAAACTCAATAATTGACCATTTGCTGCCTTTCTAAGGTACCCCAAAATCTGTAGCCTGAAGCAGGCTATCCTCACAGTGCTTATTAATATGGGCAGCCTTGAACTCTCTTCTAATAGCTTTAGCAAGTGTGTCTGCATGTGCCCACACACACAAAATTGCTACAAAGGTACCTATCAATTTTCAGCTCAAGATGCACACAGGATCCAGTAAATAAGGATTCAGGGAAAAGAGATGGACTGCAGTTCAATTAATTTCAGCTTTGCATCGTTGGGGCTGTGGGGAATTCTAATCAATACTGAGAGCTTTCAGCTTGCTAAACATAAAGCACATTTCATACAAAGCTGAACATTTTTCTTGATGTCATACAGAATTATCTTAATTATTGTTTCAGGGAAAAGCCTAATGCAAAATCATCTAGTAGTTTTTCCCCTCCCCATCCAAAAGCCCAGCTCAGAAACTCATCACAGCAATAATTTATGATGTCCCCTCCCTTTTTCTCCTTCTCCTAACATCTTGGTCTTGTTTGATATGCTTGCCATTTCTTGCTGACAGGGAGGTCGATTAAATCACATTTATATTGTAAACGTATGCATTGCTTTTTACCCTAGGCAGCAGATGAAGAGATACACGGCCCCATGGGAAAAAGAAGCCAATCTACTCTCATATTGCAGATTTCTGCTGGTTGGAAGAAATGAATGGTTACCAAGGAGAGTTAGGGAATTACTTGAGGATGCAAAATGTTATTTTAGAATCTTTTTGAGGAAAGTTCTCTTCTGTCCACACCTGCTTTGACCTCACCATCTCCATATCCTAGTTGGCTTCTAGGAAGACATTGAAGGAATGCATTTTCACCAATATTCACCTTGACCTGAGTAAGACAATAACTTTTTGGTATCCCTATAATAAGATACTGAAGCAAGAAGAAGACTCTAAACATTTTCTAAGGCTTTACATCACCCCCCAAATGCAGAAAAGCCTGGGAGGAAAGTGGCTATCTCTCTCTCTCTCTCTCTCTCTCTCTCTCTCTGAAATTTAAAAAAGCATTAAAATGGGAAATAGGGAAGGCCATTGCTGGTGGCTATGGGGAGGGGGAGCTGCAATGCCATAAACCTAAAAGAATTAGGAAACATTCAGTTTTATAAATTATGCATAGCTCTCACTTTATGTTTTCCCCTCCAAATTTCCTCCCTAATGTGGCTAATTAGATAACAGAAAGTAGAAGGGAACATTCACGCTCACGCCGCCTGCAGTGGGATTCATCCAGCAAACCAGTACTCTTGGGCTTACCTTATTTTAAGCTTTCCATTATCATATTCTCTTGTGCTTTTTTTAAAAAAACTATTCTCACATCTGGGTATATTTTTTCTTAGATCTTTACTCTTCCAACTCTGATCATTCTGAGCTGCTCAAAGATCTCCTTTTGTCTAAAAATGGCACCCATTCTCCTTTGCTGCCCCGCATGCAATTCTTCCTAGAATACCTAAGTGGTCTCCAATACAGATCTCAGAAAACCTCAGAACCTCAGATTTAAAGCACAAAGCCATGAAGCTAACCATGGTGTGTTGAATGTCATGAGGTGGAGCCTCACCAGGCATGCTCAGATCAAGGAGTGATGTTAATTGCGTATGGAATCAGAGCCTGAAGCCCTGGTGTTAGCATGGGGTTTTGTGGCATGCTAACAGCTGGATCAGGCCCAAATTGGGTTGGCCTGCTGTTTGTGTACCTGGTGCCAACTCAGATCCCTTCCCCATGCTGAGCAATGCAAGAAAGGTAATGGTTCCCACTTCCATCCCTGCAGAAGCTCCATGGACAGGTTGCCAGATGCACCATCACTTTTCTGGAGGTGCTCACCCATATGAGCAATGGGAAGAGAGGGAAAAGGGACCTCCTGATTATATGTGACCAGGGGGTCTTTAGCCAAGTGATCAAGGGTTCCTCTACCCTCTCTTCTCCTTGATCACACAGGTGAGCCCATCTTCAAGAGAAGGGGCAGTGTGCAGGACATCCTGTTCACAGAGCTCCTGCTGGTACAGAAACAGTAGTGGTGGCTCTGGGAATAGGTGTCCACCTGGTTGGCTCATGCAAACAACACTGCACCACCACACTAGGTGTGGCCCGGTACATGCATGGCCAATCGGGGGTCAGTTCTGGAGCATAATGCTCATGACTGGCCCTCAGACTTACAGCCAGTGCACATAAGGCCTTAGTAGAGTTTGGCAAACCAATGAGTGGAGCTAATAACAAACTATTGTTACATATGTTTTTGTTGTCAGGGCAAAGTGCCCCCAAATTGTGTATTTTCTGATCTGATGAGAGCAAAAAGAGCACATGCCAGCTGTGCTCAAAACAGACCTCCCCCCAAGCATTTGCTATGCAGCACAATGGCTCAGAGTACAT
>JAIPUX010001232.1:2137067-2152815 GCA_020142125.1 Phrynosoma platyrhinos
CCCAGGTCTCCAGAATGGTAGTCCAATACTCAAACCACTACACCATGCAGGCTCCTAGTCCCATGTACTACCTATGAAACAACTTCAAACTTTTTTGTTGTTCTTGTGTGTTTTCAAGTCCTTTCTGACTTATGGCAACCCTAAGGCAATCTTATCATGGGTTTTTCTTGGCATGTTTCTTCAAATGGGGGTTGCCATTACCATCCCCTGGGGGTGAGAGTGTGTGACATGCCCAGGGTCACTTACTTGGCCACAAATTGTACATACCCCAGAATGCATCACCTAGTATATTGGCAGTCCTTCCCCCCAACACTTTCTCATTTTCCCCTGTTGGAAGAGGGGTCGTCTTATACGGTGAGTATATCCCAAACTCTATATTTTAGCTGGAAAAGTTGGGGGTCATCTTATGCACCCAGTCGTCTTATACGCCGGAAAATATGGGGTGATAAACACTCACTTTTAAAGTCAAAAAAATATGCCCAAGTGGGCAGGGAAGCTATCCATCTGCCTCCATGAAGCCATGAAGGGAAGCTATCCATTTGCCTCCATGAAGCCTCTTCAACAGTAAGCAGTTGTTGCATGAAACTTAGATAAAGAAGGCATAGGTAGGTTCTGCTGGCAGAGTATTGGACTAGGACACTGGGAGACCAGGATTGGAATGCTGGCTCAGCCACGGAAACCCACTGGGTGACCTTGAGCAAGTCACACTCTTTCAGCTTCAGAGGATGCCAATTGTAAACCCTCTCTGAACAAAGCCACCAGACAAGCATGGCTGTGATCCAGGCTGTATATGAGTTGCATTTGCCTAGCCACCAGTGAGTGCAATAACACCTGGTTTTAAAATTAAATGCACTTTATCCCATTGAGGATAAGGCACTTTAAAAAACAATGTGATAATCTCCTATGTGAATAATCTCACTCATGCATTCCAGTTTTGTGGTTCACACTATTTTTTGAATCAAAACTCCATCTATGTGCATCTTTGTTAATTCTGTTGTTCCCATGTGTCAGCACTGTGAATAAAGATGGAGTCAATGATGCAAATGTATTCAAATAAATTCAAAGCATGCAGAGATTTATCCCAGTTTACCCTGGGTCTATTTGCACAGTTATTCACACAGTTGACAATGCAATTTTTTTAGGAAAATGGGGGGGGGGGGCTAAGATTGATTATCCCAGGTTAAGTGGGGTTCTTTGGCAGTAAAGGTAAAAGCAAAGTTGTCAAGTCATGTCCGACTGTAGGGGGCGATGCTCACCTCCGTTACTAAGCCAAAGAGCCAGCATTGTCAGAGGCTACTCTGTGATCATGTGGGCAGCATCATTGCACAGACCACTGTTTACCTTCCAACCGAAGTGGTACCTATTTATTTACTTGCATTTGCATGCTTTCGAACTGCTATTTTGGCAGAAACTGGGACTAGTGACAGGAGCTCACCCAGTCATGCAGCACCCTGGCCTCGAACTGCCAACCTACCAATCTTGCAATCAGCATCTAACCACTTGAGCCACTGCATCCCTCTTATTATTTGGCAGTATCCCCCCCCCCCCATTAATTGGATATATTCAAAATACACGTGAACAACAAAGATTCAACCCACATTCTACTGGGATTATTTTCACTGTCTGAATAACCCCAAGTTACTTACATCATGTGGCAAAGAGTGTAGAAAGGCTCTGCAGGGCCACACCTGTAGAATTACATATAGGTCTACCAACTTTCATCCTACACTCTTTTCTGAGGTGGAAAAATAGAAACAATGATCCAGAATTCAGAGAAAAGTGTGCATGCAAAGTTGACATGTGCAAAGATTCCTCACTCTAGATGCTTAGGCAAATATGAACCTATAGGCTTGGTCCTGTAGCTCCATTCTACACACTTTACTCTTTCATGCCAGTCCGGTGTGAAGAGGGCCATTGAATATGCCATATATCTTCAGCAATATTACCTATTGCTTTCAGTGCTTGTATACCCAGCAGCTGGGCCAGACCTACCATTAGGAAGAGAAAAGCAACTGCCTCAACCAGGACAGACAATCTGCTTACTGTTCCTCTTAAAACTCACAGCCTTTTCACTCTACAGTACAGAACTGTGTGCGCTAGAGAGCCTATTGTGATCCCTTTAACCAGTGCTACTCAAAATGGTGCTCTCTGGGTCAGAAGCAATCTCTGAGCCATTGGCTGCTGGTTCCCAGAGAGTTTGCAGGAAAGAATGAAAAAAAAAACAACAATTGGAGCCAATGGGCACAAATATGGCATCAGCCCCTGGCACACTAGGGAGGAAAAAAATGCCTCTGCATCAGATAGTTTGAGAGGCACTGCCCTAAACTGGGCTATTGACTTTAGTTTCCCTATCCTCTGAAGAATGCAATACTTTACCAGTAGGCAAGTGAAATTCAACTAGCACTCCAGATTCTATAAGTTAAATCTGAGGGGGAATGCCATTGTTGTCATTTGCCTCAGACAGCAGAAGGTATTGGGCCAACCTGCCTCTATGAAGAGCTTTAGCCAACTATCTTAATTGGTAATACAAAAAGCAACCCTTATTCAACAAAAGTCAGCTTTGTTTGAATTATAATTTTCAGTTCCAGCATAGACTTAAAAATGTAAGTAACCAAGTGTGGTCTCATAAGAATGCAATGAAATAAATTGTTTAGGAAGGGAACTTTTTAGGGAACTTTTGAAACTGCATGTCAGACTATTAAGGAAGGAGTGGATGAAAGAGGAGGCCTAACCATATTCCACTATGTAACAGGTTATTATAAAGGGGGTTACTGATAAATTGTTCACCATGGCAACTGTAGGTAAGACCAGAAGCAAGATGCTGAATCTACAGAAAGGAAGATTTAGGTTAACCAGAATGAAAAGCAGTGTTTTATCTCTCCCCAGCCCCAAGTTTGGATGTGCAGATGTATAAAAGAAATGGAAAGATCACATAATTGGAAGGGCATTAAAATTAAAAAGCTGTCAGAAGTAGTTTAGGGGACAGTGGATAAACATTTGGCAGGGATTATATGGGTTTAATTAAGTTTGCCTAGACTAAAAAAAAAAAAACCTGAATATTTCCTCTGGCCACACAGTGCAGTAAATGTAGAAATTTGTAAATTCCTAAGTATATGAGCTGTTCAGTTTCTGCAGTTTCATGAGTCATGGCAGGTGAGAAGGGAGATCTCATTCTTTCTTGGGCAAGAGGGGGGGAAAAGGCTAAGTAACTTTACGCCTCCATCTTTTAATTTGTGGCTTCTCAGACTGGGACAAAACTAGAGACCTGTCTCTTGCAGAATGTAAAAAAGAAAGCTTGAGAGAAGTGTTTAGGGCCTCAGGTGAGAATGAAGGCTGCAGACTGCCTCAAAGCCATGACAAAGAAGTAAGCATAAATTACTCTGGAAATGGCTAGGCAGAAATAAACTTTTCATCAGACTACTGATTAATATTGGCCAATACATCTCAGAATAGATTTTAGATCCTGGAGGCCTGATTCAGCTATCAAATTTACTAGGACATGGTAGTTTCCAGAAAATAGGAAGGGAATTGTCAAATACACAGGCCACACTGTGAATGCAGATGCCTACAGTGTCACTATGGAAGTGTAATTTTAGAAGAGTTTGGAACATTAGGTTAAAAAAAATAGTTCATTTATGCTAAATGCTATAAATAGGGAGATTAATTCATTCCTATTAATGTTATTAACGAAAATGGCTGGATCCATTAAATTATATTGATTTGCTATTTAAATCATTCATTTTCAGAACAAATTTAGGATTTATGAGGACAGTCACCATTGACTCCAGATACATATTTTTATCAGTTGCTCTAAAGGGCCCTTTCTGTTGTTTTAAACTTGTCTTCCACAACATGAAACATTTACACATATAATACAAATCCCATGATACAATTGGTGAGAGGGGATGGTGTGAGTCCAACACATCTGGAAACCGTCAGGTTGAAATAGGCTGTCTTAAAGCATGAGATCTCATCTTACGACTTGATTATTTTTAGTTACTGATCTGCATCTCTTCTTTCCACCTCAGCCACCCCTAAGAATAGGTGCACTGCTCACTCAAATCTCAAAGACCTTGTTTGCTAAAAGCTAATAAGGAATGATATTAAAAGATAATATTGAATAATGTGTTTATTTCAGTTAGAGGATATAATCCATTGCAAGTATCTAACAAGCCTACTGTTTTCTGTACCCAGTCCTTGAAGAAAAGAATATAATTACATTGCTATTACAATGTCCTGTCTTACTACCACCCCATCCACTTCCATACAGGCTGGTAAAGGGTTACAAGGAGGGGAACCTTTAATGTCCTGATATTCTAAAAGAGCCATGACAGCATGGAGACCTCCTGCCAATGAAAGAATTCACTGCCCTTCCACATTTCATTCCTCATTTTCTCTTCCTCTCCATTTTCTTGTTTCTAAAATCCACAAGAAAGCAGGCTGATTACCAGTCAGTCAACACGGAGTCATGTGATGCTGTTCCTCCAATCCTATTCCTTCTTTTTCCTGGGACCCTCCTGTCTATTTTTATTATTTTAGCATGGAAAGAAAGTCTCTCTCCTGCCAGAAATAGTGCACATTAAATTGAGGCACTGCCCTGGCTCAGTGCTAGGGAATCATGGGAACTGTAATTTATTGTGGCACCAGAGCTCTCTGACAGAGAAGGCTCAATGTCTCAGAAAAAAATGCAATTCTCATGATTCCGTAGCACTGAGCCAGGGCAGTGCCTCAATTTAATGTGCACTATTTCTGGCAGTCTGCTTAGGCCCAAACTTCAATTAAAATGTCTATTTCATTCAAGGCTAGAATGGGAACTCTCTGTGACAAAGTATGGGAGTGTTTGCACATGTGTGTATATAGGAGACTTTAATCACAGCATGGGTGGACAGGAGTTGCCCTTCATAGAGGTTATTTCCATTCATGAAAAGCCACACTGAAAGAAAGAAAAAATACTTTAGAACAGCTTAGAGAAGATGACAAAAAGTGTTTACCTCTTCTATTCCCAACTTGTGCTGCACTTTCAAACTTCCCATGAATTTGCTGCTGTTCTGTCACATCTAGTCTACTTTTGTATTATTATTATTATGTATGAGTGAAGTATGTTACCACACACCTGGAAGGCAATGCAGCAGACTGGCTAGTCCAATTGTTTGATGCCCAAGCTCTGGAACTGGAGAACCTGTCTGCATTCATGGCAGCCCTATGAGTCCACTTTGAGGACCCTTTCAAGATTGAGAAAGCCTGGGCTAAACTGATGGTGCTGACTCAGGGGACATGCTCTGTAACTGAGTACCCAATGGAATTCTGAGGACTAGCAGATCAAGTCATGGACTGGCCCAAAGCTACTAAAATGCAATACTTCAAAGCAGACTTACGAGCAGACCTGTTGAAGTGGGTCCAGATGACCAACCACATGCAGATGCTGAGAGAGTGGATCCAACGGGTGGGAGAGGTCAAAATGGCACAGGAAGAGTTCCAGTTGATGACCCACTGGAAACCGTGAGTGAGCAAGGGAATTAAACCAAACCCAAGCCACTCCCACGGAAAGGAGAAAGAAACTAAGCCCCAGGAGATGGAGCACAAGCAACAGAGATGACTGGGACTGTGCCTGACCTGTGGGCAGAAGGACATCTGATGACGGTGTGCTCTGAAAGGAGGGACGGGCAGCAGAGCAGCCTGATAAAGGGGCAGCACTCTTTGCCACCACTGGGAGACCAGCGACACTCTGGAATGGGACTGGGGAGACGAGTCTTCAAGGCTACTGCTGTAGCTGTGGATCTAGAGACATCCCTGGACATGGGTGGAAAACTTCTGTGCCTCTTCCGGCTCAGCGTGTCTGGACACTGAGCCAGAAGGATGTCATCGGAGCACCCACTGTGTGCAACGGTGGGTGCTCCAACGATGTCCTTGGGAAAAGGTTGGGGCGCCCAGCATGAGGCTGCCCCTCCCCTTCCTTGCCTCCAAGATGGCACAAAGCACCATCTGCAAAGGGGGTCAGAACAAGCCCAAGACCTTGCTCTCCCTCAGGGCTTCTTACTCTCAATTCCCTTAACAGTCTCAGTCCAGGAACCATCCAGAAAGTTCTTTTATCACAGCCATCTGATTTGCTGGTTGTCCTCACACCACCAGTGATGTCATCACTCCTCATAGTAGACTACTCCCTCCCACAGGGGAGAAAACCCCGCTAAATGGAGGGACTCCCATTTATCACACCATTTTTCTCCTTGCATATGACCCAAGGTTTGCCTTGGGTCATCTACTCATAAAACAATAATAAAAATGATGCTAGATCAGATCAAAGATCTTCAAGAATTGCATTCTGTTTTAATAGCAAGTGCACATCATACAAGCAATACCCTTTCCTTGGATGGTATGCCTATTAATTGTTGAGTCTCTTTCTAAAAACCATCAGAAATGCTGATTATTGCAGCATATTTGTTGGTGGTACACTTTGTAAGTTAATTATCACCTTTTGTTGCCATTAACTATATCCTTTTCCAATGGCTTCTACATGGTTATGCTGGATGGAGAAAGGTGTCCTGTTGTAAGTATAGATGGGATTTGATTGTTAATGCTTAGGAAACACATACATAGCACAATAAGCAATAGTATGTCTTTAACTACTTTGCACTTCCACCACATATGAAGGTAAGAACCTATCTCAGAGTCACACTTCCAACATTTTGGATTATGGCCTTTGTACATTTTAGATAATTTGAGAGTTGTTAAATACCAACGATACATGGACTTATATAAATTCTCTCTTAAATCCATATTTACTGTATATTTTAAATGTCCTTTTCCAAATTTTTTCCCAAGCTTCTAAATTTATCACTTGATTTAAGTCTTGAGCCCATTTGACCATATAATCTTCTACTGTAATTTCTTCTAACTCCCAGTCTCTAATTAGATTATAATATTTAGATATCTTTTTTTGTGTCTCCAGTTACAATTCTTTTCAATTTTTTTCTCAACGGGTCCAATTCGGTCCTGGTCGCAGTCCACTCTGAAATGTTCAAATAATTGTCTATATAAAAACCTGTTGATTTTATAGCCTGCCTGTTGTAAATCTTCCTGATTTAAATATGATTTTAGTTCCTTCACATTTAATCAAATCTTTATATCTTAGCCAGATACCTTCATCATGTAAACCTTTTATCAAAACTGCTTCAGCAGGTGAAGCCCAGTACGGAACTTTATTACACCATTTTTTATATATATATTTTGTCCAAACCCATAAACACGCCTTATGTATATAATGATTTTTGAATTTGCAATCGTTTTTACATTTTTCATAAAATAAATAAGCGTGAAATCCAAATTGAAAATCAGTCCCTTCCAAATTCAGCGTCCTTATATTATCTAACTTGAACCTTTCATTTAACCATTCAAATATACAGGCTTCGTAGTACCATAAAATATTAGGGAGAGACATTCCTCCCCGATCTACCGAATCTGTCAAATTTAATAATTTAGTTCTAGGTTTCTTGTTTTTCCATACAAATTTGGATATATCTTTATTCCACAATTTAAATGGTGCCATATTATCTATAATTGGGATATTTTGGAAGTAGTATAGTAGTTTAGGAAGCACTGACATTTTCATAAGGGCAATTCTACCTAACCATGATAAATTCAGATGACCCCATCTTCTAAATTCCTCTTTAATTTCCCCCCAAATTTTTTAATAGTTATTTTTGAACAAATCTGAATTTTTAGTAGTAAACCAAATTCCCAGATATTTCACTTTGCTTTCAATTTTAAAACCAGATATTGCTGATATACCATCTGCTTCTTTCTTTGATATATTCATTAACAACATAACCGTTTTACTTTTATTCACTCGGTAGCTCGAAACCTCTCCATATGCTTTAAGAATGCACATCAGTCTCTCCATAGATTCAAACGGATTAGATAATGTCAAAACAATATCATCAGCATAAGCCCTCAATTTATAACATTGTTTATGTAAATGAACACCCATAATTTGACTATCCTCTCTAATTTGAATAAGTAATATTTCCAGAGTCATAATAAATAACAGAGGAGCAAGGGGACACCCCTGTCTCACACCTTTGGTAATATTGGTAATATTTCTGGGGTTTTTCCCCATTAATCATTATCTGCGTGTCCTGATCTTTATAAATTTTCTGTATCCATTTTATAAAAGTCTCACCAGCACCAATTTTCTTTAAAACTCCAGACATGAAACTCCAATTTATGTTATCAAAGCAATAGTATGTCTTAACCATAGTTTATTGATTAAACCATAAATTGCCAAGTCAGAAAAGTAAACAAACTCTGGCTGGTCCCCTCCCCCTATTTCTGGTTTGTTTCTCTTACAGTTTGGAAGTCATGTGGCAGCAGCAGCAAAGTTACCTATAATGTATTATTTTGGTGGCAACATGGTCACAATAGCAGTCCTTTGAAAAATATTAGAACAACTATGTCATAAGGGTTTGGTTTGTAATATTTCATAGTTTGGTACAGAGATAATTTTGACCATTCTGTATTTTTAAGGTGTGTGTTGTTGTTTTTTAAATTAAACAGTTGTTGTGTGCCTTCAAGTCATTTCTGACTTATAATAACCCTAAGGCAAACCTATCATGGCGTTTTCTTGGCAAGTTTCTTCAGAGGAGGTTTGTCATTGTCATCCTATGAGGCTAAGACAGAGCAACTTACCTAAGGTCACCCAGTGGGGTTTTATGGCAGAGCCAGGATTCAACCCCTGGTCTCCAGCATTGTAGTCCAACATTCAAACCACTATGGCACGAAGCTCTGAATTAACAATTAAACAGTAATTAAAACCAAATTTGTTAGTATCTCATTATGCTTAAAGTAAAATATAACAGGTCTTCTTTAAAAAACTAAAACAGGACTGGCATCTTGTTGGGAATTTATGACATCATAAAGCAATTTAGAATTGTACAGTTTTGAATTGTGGTGTTGTACAATGGTCATAGTTCCATAGTTCCATAGTGCCTCCTGGAACTATGACCATTGTGCAATACCACAATTCCAAACTGTACAATCCTAAATTGCTTTATGATGTCATAAATTTCCAACAAGACGCCAGGATGCTGTTGTATCTGTGCCATTGGGATAATTTCACAAGCAGAGGAAACAACAATGGTCACAAGGTGCCACTTTTTCAGACAGGCTGCTCCTGAGCAATGATAAGACAAGGAAAAGAGGGGCCCTCCCATAGAGCCAGGGGGCAATGGTAATCACCAGAATGGTTGGCAGTGGAAGATCATAGGTGCCCTGCACCCAGTTGGAAATATGTTCCCAACTTTCGGCATTCCTTGTTGTTTGGTGGGAGCTCCTATTGTGCAAAGATGTATCTTCTGCTATAGAAGTATATACTACGTAGAAATATATACTATATAAAAGTAGTAAAAGTGTTCTCATACCTGGGATCAAACACTGATAGAAATGGGGACTGCAGTCAGGAAATCAGAAGAAGATTAAGCATGGGGAGGGCAGCCATGAAAGAACTAGAAAAGATCCTAAAATGCAAAGATTTACAACTCAGCACAAAAGTTAGAATCATACAAGCATTGTTTTCCCTGTTATGATGTATGGATATGAGAGCTAGACAGTTAAGAAAGAAGATAGGAAGAAAATCAATGCATTTGAGATGTAGTGCTGGAGAAGAGTGCTGAGGATTCTGTGAACAGCCAAAAAGACAAACAAATGGATCCTAAAACAGTTAAGCCTGAACTCTCCCTGGAAGCCAAGATGACAAAATTGAGGCTGTCATACTTTGGACACATCATGAGAAGGCACGACTCATTGGAGAAAAACAATAATGCTAGGAAAGGTAGAGGGAAGTAGAAAGAGAGGAAGGCCACATGCTAGATGGATGGACTTTATGAAAGAGATCACGAGTATGAGTTTGCAAGAGCTGGGCATAACAGTGGAAGACAGGGATTCTTGGAGATGTCTTATCCACAGGATTGCCATGGGTCAAAATCAAATTGAGAGCAGTTAACAACAACAACAACAACCTCTGCTGCAGAGCTCAATTGCAGAAAGTTGTGTATCATGTGAGTGACTGCCCCAAAGGAGAAGCAGACTGCCTCGTCCACATGCCATGCCCCAACCTGGCTGTTTCCCAATGCAAAAAAGAAGCGACTGAAAGCCATTCCTTTATGTGCTGGGGAAAAGATGCCTTTGCCGCCACAACAGTGTTTTTTTCAAGTTCCAGTGGTGTGCAGTGTGTAAATGTCATGCCACCAGAGTGCCAAAAAGCTACCGCCGTGTGGTTGACAGCAGCTTCCCAGCATCCTGGAGCCATGTGTCATGCATGTACCATGCTCCCAAGGTGCCAGGAAGCCAGCTCTTCGGGCCAGCCTGTTTTGGGCCATAGTTCTGTCATTGTAAAGTAGCACATTGCAGCTCATGATGTAGGATTGTGATCCATATTTTAATGTGTTAGCTTTTAAAAATATATCCTGAATTCTGCTTTTTTCATCAGCTACTATTTAAGGGAAGAAAGCTGGAAGAACAAAACACAACCACAGGTTACAGTGTCATAACAAGGCATTGTGTTTAAATAACACCAGAGTTTGTAAGCCAACCAAAAAACACACACCCAAACATAGCATCATGTTGTGGTTTGTGGCTAGTAAATAAACCACACCTTGAGACAGTAGTTAATTTACACATCACAACAAGCCAGATTCTACCATGGTTTGTTGTAACTTGAGGATTTGGTCACTGACTTAGTGGCCATTAGCCACAGCAGCTAATTTGAACCACTATGCTAAACACAGCCTCAACAGCCACATTTTCAGTCCCTGCAAAATGCTTAACAGTCTATTCTTTTTACATCCACAGACATGCAGCAAGTTAAATAGGAAATTTATCAACAACACTCCTGGAGTACTCTGTGTGATGATTCTGTTTTATTCTGTTGGATAAGTAACAGGTCAATGGAACTTCTTTATGTAGATATAATATACCTCTGAATACTTCTGAGTTACTGGGAACAAAGTATGAAAGGTGTCCATTGCCTTCCCACCCTGCTTATGAGTTTCCACCTGTTTAGAGCTTGGCAAGTGGTTTTACAACCACTGACTACTGGAATTTATTGAAAGCAAAAATCCAACCAGATGGTATTTCTCAAAAAAATCACTACAAGTCACCATGAACAAATAGTTGTGCCTGATACACACTCACTGTGGTACCTGTATCAATGTCTACTGTCTTATTTTGTAGCATTACAACAAGCTTGAGTGTTTTGGGTTTTTCAACTGCTCTGTCCCATCTATTCTCTTCAGAGTACTATCTAGCTGTTCACATCCTTGACCTGGGCTCATGACAATCCTCTGGCATTCTCAGGTTGTTTGTCAGTGTCTAATGAGAATGGCAAAAGTAATGAAAAACATTAAGGGAGGGAAGAGACAACCAGACCGCTGCAGTGGAGCATGACAGTCAATCCCACTCCAGACAAAGAAAAACTGCAAAAGAGTTGTCACAGCGCCCTCTGTTCATTTTCATTGAGGTCTCCTACAGCGTCAACAAAATATAGCATTACATTTCTCTCTCAGTGATTTTTTTCCCCAAGATGAAATTCTCCTTTCCTTTAGGGTGTTCCATCTGTCTTACCATTTTTGCATTTTCTCCTGTGACTTGGGAGCTAATGGCTTGTGCTTGATCGATCAACCAAAAGACTGCATATCCTTGTCCATACCCTTAGCATACATATACCCATCCACATTGAGACACATTTCTTCAGCTTCCCTCATCAATACATTAATGCTGAACTTGTCAATGCCACTACCCTCTAAGGGTTCAAAATCAACATTTGTTCTGCTCATGCTGTCTTGGCACTTTGAAAAGAGGGTCAAAATGGATAACAATTTTAACAATGTTTTGTGCTAGCTGGTATTCACTCACAGAAAGATTTTGCCTTGAGTCTTCTGACTTTTGAATTGGTCAGTCATCAAAATGGGATTCCTGGTGAGGTCTAATCCCCAACAAGTGGAAAAATGAATACTTATAATAACTTAAATCATTGCTCTACCTAGTACATTATAGTCATTGCTATTAATCTCATGGCTGTAGGTATGTAAATCTTTGCTTATTTCATTATTGCATGCGAAACTAGAAAACTTCAAATGTTTTTCTCCACTCAATTAGATGACAAGTTAGGCTTTTCTGTATAGTTGGATTATTTTCTCAATTCTGTACTTTTTTTTTTTTTTTTGCAATATTTCACAGAGGTTTCTTGTGGGGGAAAATTGCAGAAAATATTTTTCACAAAATATTTTTCTATTGAAATTTTGTTGTTAACTGCCCTTGAGTCAATCTCAACCAATGGCAACCCTATGGATGAGAAACTTCCAAGACCCTCTATCCTCCATTGCTCTGTTTAATTCCTGCAGACCCATACCCATGACCTCCTTAATAGAGTCCATCCAGGTGGCATGCATGGCATCTGGGCACCCTCTTGGTGCAGCATGCACACATGCTGCACCAAAGGGGTGCAAGAGAACCACAGAGGCAGCTCTAAGGGCAGCCTTTTGCCACACCCAAAAGGAGCGGCATTTTGCTGCTCTTTTGGGGGTGGCAAAAAGGAGGATCAGGGCCATGGTGTGTGGTTGCTGCAGCCCCGATCTGCTGCTCTTAGGGGCAGCCTAGAGCTGCCCCTTTTTGGCCATCTGCATCAGCCCTTAGTTTGGTCATCTTGATTTCCAGGGAGGTTTCTGGTTTGATGTGCTCTAAGACCCATTTGTTTGTCTTTTTGTGCTGTCCATGGGATCCTCTGCATTCTTCTCCAGCACCACATCTCAAATGAATTGATTTTCTTCCTATCATCTTTCTTAACTGTCTAGCTTTCACATCCATACATGGTAATAAGGAATACAATGGCTTGTATGATTCTAACTTTTGTGCTCAAATCTTTGCATTTTATAATCTTTTCTAGTTCTTTCATGGCTGCCCTCCCCATTCTTAATCTTGTTCTGATTTCCTGACTGCAGTCACCATTTCTATCAATGTTTGATCCCAGGTATGAGAATTCTTTTACTATTTCTATTTCATCATTGTCTAGGTTGAACTTGTGAAGGTCATCGGTGGTCTTTATGTTTGTTTTCTTTATGTTCAACATTAAACCTGCCTTAGTATTTTCTTCTTTGTTCTTCCTTAGTAAGTGTTCCAGGTCTGTGAGGTTTTCTGCTAGTATTATGGTGTCATCTGCATATCTTAGATTGTTGATATTCCTTCCTCCTATTTTCACTCCTTCCTCTGTGTCCAAGCCTGCTTTTCTTATAATATGTTCTGCATAAAAGTTGAACAGATAGGGTAAATGATGCAGCCTTGTCTGACTCCTTTGCCAATTGGGAACCATTCCATTTCTCCATGTTCTGTTCTGACAGTAGCCTCTTGTCTTGAGTACAAATTCCTCATCAGGACTATAAGATGTGCTGGCACTCCCATGTCTTTAAAGGAATTCCATAGCCTTTCATGATCTGATGATGATGATAATAATAATAATAATAATAATAATAATAATAATAATAATTTATTTCTATCCCGCCCCTCTGCTGAAGTAATCGGGGCAGCTTACAACAATAAAATCACACAGTAACCCTCTCAAACCCACCATCCCATTAAAACAGTATGCAGTTAAAGGCTTTGTTATAGTCTATAAAGCACATGCTGGTTTTGTTTGTTTTGGAATTCCCTGGTGTGCTCCATTAGCCATCGTATGTTTGCAATGTGGTCCTTAGTGTCTGTTCCTTTCCTGAACCCCACTTGGACCTCTGGGAATTCTCTCTCCATTCATGGTTGGAGTCTGTGTTGCAGAATTTTGAGATTAATTTTGCTCACATGGGAGATCAGTGCTATGATCCTATAGTTGCTGCTCTCTTTTGTATCTCCTTTTTTGTATATGGGGATGTATATTGGCTGCTTCCAATCTGTTGGCCATAGTTTTGTTTTCCATATCTTTTGACATATGTTGGTTAGCACTAGAAATGACTCTGTCAGTGTGAATTGCAGCAGTTCAATTGGAATATCATCTGATCCTGGTTATTTGTTTTTCCCTATTTCTCTTACTTCAATTTGCACCTCACTTTTTAGAATTTGGAGTTCATCTTCATATGGCTCTTTGTTTCATGTGTCCTTCATTATATATATAAAAAAAATTGTATAATTCTTCTGTGTAGTGCATCCAACATCTTTTTATTCCTCCCTATGAAATACTTTAACACAAAGAGCATTTTTTTTACTGTGTATAAAAATGGCTTACTTTTTGCAGTGCAGCTGGAGTAAAAAAAAAAAAAATCTTACAATAATGGACAATTTTTTTTCTATGAAGTGTCTCCACATGTCAAGAAGCTCTTATCAAGAATAAGAAATGTAGGTCTATCTGTAATGCAGAAATAACGCAGTTTGACACCACTTTAACAGCCATGACTCCATCCTATGGAATCTTGGATTTGTAGTTATTTGTGGCACCAGAGCTCTTTGACAGAGATGGCTCAATATCTCACAAAACTACAAATCCCAGCATTCCATACCATTAAGGCAAGGCAGTTAAAGCAGTGTCAATTTCTGCATTATTTCTGCAGTACAGATTATACCTTAGTGAATATTCTTTATATCCTTTATATCCTTAATTAGACACTTTAAACATCTACAGTCCACATTTCCACAATTAACGCCAACCATTTTCTTTTTCACAAAATGAAAAAAAGAAAAAAAAGCAGACCCACCATTTTAAGCTTGGACATGGAAACCTGAAACAACAGCAACATCAAAATCAAATCACACTTCCCTCCATCAGACTAAAGGCTTTATAGAACAGATGGGCTTTATGAAAGTGTCTAAAGCCCAGGGCAGAGAAACACTGAGAAATCTCTTGGTGAGGTCATTCCATAAAGTCAGGGCAATCACTTTTAAATCTGGCTTCTAACCTTATTATGAATATGAGACACCCTTACTGTCCTGGTGAACGACCTTTGCCTAGGACTGAATTGAGGAAATGCTTTCCAATTGATCCTCATTGATCTCAGTATATCATTAGACGTTGTGGACCACAATATCTTAATGCAATCTCTGAAACATCTGAAAGGGCATTTGCATCTCAAAAGGTGGCTACTTGGAAATGCCTGCTGTGCCTCCCAAGGGGTGCTGTGAGGTGATTTTTATGAGGATCTGTTTTAACACTCATGTTATACAATTATCTATATAAAGTCACTGGCAAGAATTTCTTTCACTAAATTATTGGAAACAGTTGCCACTATTCTGAATTTAAGGAGCAAGGGGAGATGGTCCATCCCAAGGTTCATAGGTGCACTATTTTACCATTTCCCTACCCATGCTTTTTTCACCATTAGGAGCTGAAAAGAGATCCTGGTGTCCCTAGCAGACTGCATACAACTTGCAGCGCTGCCCTAAACAAATATAAATTTAAATCTGGTTTGAAAATCTGATTGGTTATTCTGAGGCATGCACAAAATAACCACAATGATTTCCCATTTCTAATACTCTTCTATCTGTTTATAATGGCTTTTATCCATTTATTTTTGCAGTTTCACTATGTACATATTTGAGAGCTGGCTTTTGAACATTGCTGTAGATATGTCCTTCAGAAAATGGGTCTTTGCAACCAAGAAAGAATTTGCTGGGATATCAACAAATAAAAGAAAGATCATAGTTCTGCACAGAAAATTTTGTTTTCAGTGCACCCCCCCCCCAAAAAAAAAACACACTGAAAAAGCATGTTAATTTTGTC
>JAIPUX010001232.1:2163691-2178698 GCA_020142125.1 Phrynosoma platyrhinos
TAAACTATTTGGAGGTTGTGTTTCCTCACTACTTTCCCTATTCTGTCTAGAAACTCTTCTAGAACATGGCCACACAGCCCGAACAACCCCACAAAAAAAAACCTATGGATGCCAGCCATGAAAGCCTACGACTTCACAAATTGTATAGTGTTTTTTTTTTTTAAAAAAAATCTCTTTTGTCCACCTACTGAAAGAGAATTAGTAAATTGAAAATACATATATACACACAAGAGGGATGGGGGGTGGTGGTGAGAGAAATCAGACTTACACCATCCCTACCAACAAATATACCTTTTTATGAAAATCAGAATCTTACATGATTGATATTAATCAAAATCTTAAATTATTGATATAGTTTGTTTAAAAAAAAACACCAGCCCATAGGCTGTCCTCCAATTGCTCTAGAGCAATTTTCTTATCCTCAGAAATATTTTTGAGAAATTAACAATTCAAACATTATACTACTGAATATCTGCTGCTCCTAAGCAGAGGGATTCAAATCCTCTTATCTTTCATATTCTTCCTCCAGTGACTGCCTTATTTTTTTTTTTTCACTTTCCAGGATGTAGTCTCTGAAAAACAAAAAAGAAGAAAAGAAATTCTAAGACAAAATTGAAAAGAAAAGGAATTCACATTCAGTACTCATTAAAAACACCTCATATGTTCTTTGGGCCTTTGCAGACCAGCCCAAAGGGCTGGCCTGGAGGTTGAGTTGGTGCAGGGCAGCCACACGCTGGCTGCCCCAACCCCATCCTGATGCTGTCCTGATGCCACGTGCCCATACACACAGCACGCTGCATCAGGATTCCCTTCCGGCACAGCAAGACCTGCTGCACTGAAAGGACATGGAAGAGCTGCAGCACTAGCTCTTCGGGTGGCCTATTGCCACCCCTAAAAGGTGCAGCATTTTGCCACTCTTTTAGGGGTGGCAAAAGGAAGGCTCAGGGCCGTGTTATGGGGTAGCCATGGCCTCAATCCGCTGCTTCCGGGGTGGCCATCTGCATCAGCCCTGAGTTACATGCAAAACAAGAGCAACCTAGAAAGACTGGGCAATTTTTACCTTCAAAAGTGCATGAGATATAGAACTTAACTTTTGCATACAAGGGGGTAATGTAGTAATAATTATCACCTGGAGGTTTTTATGGTATATTGATGAAATTTTGTCAGTGTCATCATTGATCCCTAAGTGCATGATGCTGAAAAAAATCAGCTCTTTGTGTCCTTTATTTTTGTTACAGGTTGTGCCAGAAGTGACTAAAGTGTAAGATGGAGAAGATTGAGGCTTGAAGGGTAATAGAGTCTGGCAAATTCGTGATGGGATGATGGTAGTTTATGGAAACAATTATTGCTCATCTTATGACACTATTGTGAGGTGGAAAAGGAATTTCCAAACTAGTCACATGTCCCTCACAGACGAGCCAAGACTTGGAAAACCATAATTGATGGATGATGTGGTCACAGTGAAGAAAGTGGAGCTTTTTAATCCTAGAAGACAGATGAGCAACCATCCAAATGATCATGAATGAAACTGGTCTCAGTTATGGTAGTGTGTGAAAAATTATTCATGATGAACTGCACATGTCTAAGGTGTCTGCACACTGGATACCATGTTTGCTAACCCCTTTCCAGAAACAAACATAGTGTGATCTTTCAAGACAGATATTGATGCTGCTGGAACAGGATAAAAAGGATTTTTTTGGTCATCTGGTAGCCGTAGATGAGTCTTGAATCTATCAGTATGATCCAGAGACCAAAACCATAAGCATGAAGTCAAAGCATGCAAATTCCCCTCCCTCTAAAAAGGCAAAGGTGCAAAAGTCAGCAGGGAAGGTCATGCTTTCAGTTTTTTGTTTTTTGTTTTTTTGTTTTTTTGGAGTGTTGTCGAGTCATTCTCACAATTACCTTGCAAAGGGGCAAACCATCACTGACACATACTACAGCAATCTTCTGGACAAGTTGTGAGATGCTCTGAAAAAGAAACACCATGGTATGCTCTCCAAAGGCATTCATCTTCTATCTGACAATGCACCAGCTCATTCATCTCAAGTTGCAGTTAACAAAGCAAGGGCGTGTGGCTTTGAGATCTTGCAGCATCCACTTTATTCTCCCAACCTCACAACAAGTGACTTTTTCTTATTCCCAGAAATGAAAAATCCATTGCGGGGTTGCTGATTTAACAACACAAATGTCATTCATGAAGTGGAAGAGTGGTATATGGCACAATCTGCATACTTCTACAATAATGGTATTCGGAGGGTCAAAAAACACTGGAAAAATATGTAAATCTGGATGGTGACTATGAAGAGATAAGTTAACAACTCTAAATCAAAACAAATTTTCTGCCAAAAAAATTTAAAGGTGATAATTAAAACTTTACAATAGGCCCTTGTATGTTCATTAATGGTGTCTTCCACCCCTTGATTGATGTCTGAAGCAGCATCACCTGGGAGAAGATAGATAAGCAAGTTAAGTTTTCATTTATTTATTTTTTTAAAGAAAATCAGAAACACTCAAAATACACAGAAGATCTATACCAGTTGGTCCATTAAATACCTAGTGTTGAAAACAGTAATTAAACACAATTAATTTGCATGTATGATTTCTGAACTCAAACTACAACATTTTTAATCCTCATGTACACAGAGTGGGCTGTATTTGGATGATAATAGTGATAATAATCACCCCCAGTATTCCCCTAAGTTTACTGAAATCAGCTTTCCTAAAGTCTAGAATGTGTGTCTGACTGCCTGGCTTCTCCTTTCTGAGGAATTTCCTAGACCTTAAAGTTTTGGTTGAGTTTGACTTCCAGGAAATATCTGAATAGTTGAAGTCACCCATCACTACCACATTCTCTCCTTTCTGAGTGTGTGGTCATCTGTTCTAGAAAGGCATCATCCAATTCCTCAGTCTGACTTGGGGGTCTGTAGTAGACTCCCACAATAACATTCCTGTTGTTTCCCTCCCTTTTACTTTTTATCCATATGCTCTCCACCTGGCTTCTAGGATTTAAATCCTGGATCTCTTCACAGGTGTAAACATCCCTGACATATAATAATAATCCTCCTCTTTTTCTGTTTGGCCTGTTTCTCTTAAAAATGTTATACCCCTCTATCCCTACATTCCAATCTTGAGAATAGGCTTTAATAATGCCTATTGTGTCATATTTGCTTTGTTGTGCTAGGAGTTCAAGTTCATCTTGTTTATTTCCCATGCTCTGTATTTTAGTGTAGAGACATCTAAGACCATGGATCCTCCCTCTCCCAGCTACTTGTATAAAGTTTTTTGCCTCCAACTGTTGCGTCTTGCACTATTTGTCTTGTTCCCTTCATGTCAGTTTGACTATTATCACCAGCCCTTGATGTACTCCTGCCTTCCAAAATACTATCCCCCTCCCCCACAGAACTCAGTTTAAAGCCCTGCTGATCAAATTTTTTAGACTATTGGCAAAAACATTTCTTCCAACTGGTGTGAGATGCAACCCATCTCTTGCCAGAAGTCTCCCCATGGAACCGCATCCCATGATCCAAGAATCCAAATCGTTCTCAGTGGCACCATCTGTAGAGCCAGTTATTCATATCCACTATTTTCCTCTCCCATCCTGGATCATGCCCTTCAAATGGGAGAAGAGATGAGATTACAACCTGTGCATCCAGCTCTTTCAGCTTCCTATCCAAAGCTTCCTAATCCCTTCTGATATTCTGAAGACTGTGCCTTGCAGTACCATTGGTTCACACATGGACCAAGAGGAAGGGGTAATGGTCAGTCGGCTTGATCTTTTTATTAAACAACCATTTAAATCCTCCCTCCTTCTTTCTGTTCTCTACTCAGTCTCTATTATCCTTTTATATCATTTCTTTCAAAATCATCTTCTTCTCCAGTATGTCAGCAATCTTCATATTGTGACTATCCATCATCATTGCCTAGGTCCCTCTATTCACTCCAGTTACTCTCTTCCATGTAGTTGTTCTGCATGTTGGCACCTCCTCCTCTGGACGTTTTCACACAGGCGGCTCTAAAGCCGCCTGGAAGCCCCCTGGAAGCCATCAGGAGTCATTCCGGCGGCGAAAACAGCAGCCGCCGGAATGACTCCTGATTGCCTCCGGCAGAAGCGCCTGTAATTCCTCTTTTAAAAAGGAATTACAAAAATGGGGCTAAAGCCGGCTAGCGGCAGGGATGGCGCAGGGATTGCGCAAGATGGGGCGGGGCTTGCTGCGACGTCGTGTGAACACTCGCAGCAAGACCCCGGAGTGAGGCAGGGATGGCGCAGGGATGGCGCTGGATGGGGCGGGGCTTGCTGCGACGTCATGTGAACTTATCCTGCACAGAGCCGGAGTGGGGCCGGACGGAGGTAGGAATGACTCCGTCTAAAGCCCCGTGTGAAAACGTCCTCTGTCTCTCTTCTGAGTCAATACATTCTTTTTCCCCACCTTTCTTTATGTCTCTGGCTGCCTCCAGATGTACTTTTAAAAACTAACAAACAAACATGGAAGTCCCATGTTTTGTGCCTGCACTTTCCAAATATATTTTGGAGATCCAGATGACATTTTCTTCACTCTGAAATATTTTTTGGGAGCTTCTGACATTAGCAAGGAAGCAAAGCAAAAGCAGCTTCATTTATATACCTCTTCATATCACACTATGGGATGTCTAAGCGGTTTACAACTGTAAGCTCATTGCCCCCCCCCCAGCAGTTGGGTACTCATTTTAGCGACCTTGGAAGGATGCAGGCCTGAGTCGAGCCTCAGCCCTGGCTGGTATTGAACTCTTTTCATACCCGCTGCAGTTCAAAATTAACCCAATATTTTCCAAACTGAAATGTATCTGTACTTGCATTGTGTGTTTCTACATTTTCAGAACTAGCAATAAATCAATAAATCTGCTACCAATAATCTGCCACTATGTCCTGGTTCCAGGACATAGATTTGACAAATATCAAATGAAGGTAAAGAGGACTGGTAACATTAAAACAAAATACTTATAGTATTGCTAAAGCTCTTTAGCAGTTTCACTCTAAGGAGATTATCACACTGCCTTTCTGCCAAGCTTCAATGAAATTTGATTTAAAAAGAAAAAAGAAAAAAAAGAACAGGTGTTACCACACACCTCTATGTTCAGTGCAGATGCATTGTGTACCCAATCTTGGCCATCCTGTACCCGATCTGTGCTTTTCCTGTACTCCCATTCTCTATCTCTCTCTCCAGGACACCTTACTACTGTACATTAGGCGATGCAGCCATGCTGTAGTTTTCCTTTTTCTGCTTCTCCCTCTCTCCTGTATTTTTCCTTGTGGTTAATGACACATATGTCTCTGAATGAAAAATTCTGGTGAGACCAATAAGATGGGGTAACGGGAAGGGGATATCGTGTAACAAACAAAATGTTATTCCTTATAGCAGGGGTAGGCAACTTTTTTGAGCCGTGGGCTGGGTTACTGTCCCTTGGGGGGGGGGGGGTCGAAGCACAATAAATAAATAAATAAATAAATTTTAAAAATTTAAAACAATGCATGCACACTCTCTAAGCCCCAGGAAAGCCATTTCAAAACCCCTGTGGAGATTTTGCCAAGAAAACCCCAAGAACAAGTAATAACAACAATAATCAATATCATCATGGTGGGTGGCGTCAGCAGCAGGACTGGCCTGGGGCCGGTCCAAAGGCCTTGGGGGGCCACATCCGGCCCCCGGGCCTTAGGTTGCCTACCTCTGCCTTATAGCATTGCCAGGAAAATACCCTTAATTTTGATAAGAGGAGGGGAAAGATACTCTATATTCTGATTTAAATGTTGTTGTCAAATGTAGTCACCAGTATCCATGCCTTAGTTCCAGTATCTGCCCTCATTGCAGTTTCAGGACCCATTCACAAATGCCAGGAACACAGGGGCTGCAATAGGATCCCTCATTTAGTGGAACAGCTCAGGTCACACACAGAAGAAGTACTGGATTTGAATTCAGGATAGTATTTCATAGTAGCAAAAATGAAGAGGTATTGCCACATGCAAGCACAGCTGACCCAGTCAGGAGGAGTTCTGCATAAGCCAAAAGTCTGCTTCTTAATGGGCCAGCTAGCTTTTTTTCTGTTCTGGGAAATCTTAGGAGTCTTAAAGCCTTATCACACGAGAGAGAAAAAAAGGTGAAATGGATTGGGAGAGTAGTGGCTATCTCTGTGTACTCTGCATGATGTTGGAACACTTTTGTTCTCTACCCAAGGGAGATGGTTGTAAAAATATGTCTTTTGTCATACTGGAAAAATCCATTTGTGAAAAGACATGCTTTTACAACCACCTTCTCCAGGGAGAGAATGGAAGTGTTATGATACTATGCAGAGAGACACAGAGGAAGCTGTTACTCTCAGTTCTCTTTTTAGCTTTCTTTTCTCATGGAATAAGGTTCTTAGTCAGTTAACCAATAAATGCAAGGGAAGCAGGACTATTCTCTGCATTTTGCAGACAAGCTGCATTTGATTCTTCTTCCACAGCTTAACAGTAACCATTCCATCCATCAGCTCAGATGTTCTCATGCATAGTAGTGGTTACAGAAATGTAAGAGCTGGTGCTTGAATGTACCCTATCCTTTTTTCGTAACCTTTACATTGTAAAGTTGTAGATAGGGATTGTTGTGTTTTTTATTGACATGAAAACCATTCTTGGATCATTTTCAGCAGGACAGCAAAATAAAATACTTTAAATAAATTAATCTGCATATATTTTTGCTGGAGTAGGGGAATAATACTTCCTATTTAAATTATGCAGACACATTTAATAATTACAGTTTAAGTGACAAACTCCACACCCTGTGGGGAAACAATGATTGGATTTCTCCAATATATATATATTGTTTTTGTTTAGTTAAAAACAGATATGGTGAGGATTGAAAATGCAGTTTGACTGGGTGAGTGGGGTAAACAACCCTTTTTCTCTCAGTTATGTGGAATTCTTGGTCTTAATTTCATTGCTTAATATCACTGCTCCAGCTCTCACCTATATTCTCATTCTGTCCTTATTTCATGCTATATTGCAAGAGTTTTCTCATTTTCATGGATAGAAATTCATGTGTGTTGGGGGGGGGGTTATATTGTTTTAAAAAATATTTTTCTACCCATTTTCACACTAAATATTTTTATGTATTTGTTTACGGAAATTAAAGTGTATTTGTCACTGTTCTTCAAATGTATGCATTTTTGTCATTTTCATTTTCAAAATGCACCAGTTTTGTGCATGTTTGTCTCTCTTAAACATACTCTAACTCTTCAAATGTGTGTATTTTGGAGAAAATGTGTGCTTTATCTTCATATTATTCATATGTTTCAAGGCACATACCCATGTGGATCTGTGTTTAACAGTGATTTTGGAACAGAACTCTGTTCCCCATCCATCTATGACATTGATTTCACCAACATCCAAACATATTATGAAAAATGCATTTGATTAAATCAAGGCCACTTTCCCCCCCCCCTTGTCCGTCCCTCACCCACACCATAACTTGTCTGAAACATAAGTACTAAAATGAAACATTCCTAGAAAGATGCTCCCAAGAAAGATGATGCCAATCTTTTCTGCTAGATAGGGTAATTACTTCTGAAGAGCATGGTATCCTTAACCCTTTGGATTTCCATTCTCTTCCATTCCATTCCAAGACAAGTGTTTTTGTAACACCAAGGCTGGGCTAGAGATTGTCTATCTGCAAGACAAAATAGTTTTAATGAAGAGGCTGGGCCTCTCACTGAGAAGGAGAAGTGTAGTTAATATTGTAGCTTGTTCTGCTTCTTCTTTAAAAAAAAAAACTTGCCCCAGTATTAATGCTTCTGATTAAACCCAAAAAAAAAAAAAAATGGATGAACACACTATAGTTGAGGAATGTATGCTTTAACACAATCTGTGATCTACTCAAGGAAACAAAGAACAAAATTTGTTGTGAAGAGCCTCTCCTCTCCTCCAACAGTTGAGAGCTTTTGCAAGTGAAATGCTTATTATTCATCATCATTAAGAGCATGAAGTGGAAGGACAAGAAACATAGGACAGATGATATTTTTCTGAAAAAATAACAAATATCCTTCAATACTGATTGAGTAGCTTGGCAATTACAGTGGGACAGATTTTTTTTGACACATTTTGAAAGCCTTAGTGCAAACTACAGCCAAGGAGCTAAGCTTCATATTATTGCAAAGTGTTTGATTGACTAATGGTTTAAATATTTATCAGACATTAATATAAAAAACCATGTTTTGATTTCATGCAGTGAGCATGGTGTAGTCATTTGAGCATTGGACTATAACTCTGGAAATCAGGGTTCAAATCCCAGATTGCCCATAAAAACCCACTGGGTAACCTTGAGCAAGTCATACACTCTCAGCCTCAAAGGATGGCAATGACAAATCCCCTCTGGAGAAACTTGTCAAGAAAACCTCATGATAGGGTCACTTTACAGTCACCATGAGTCAGAAATTACTTGAAGGCACACAACAATAAATATCACCAATCAGGCCTCCAAGGGGAGGGCATTTCATAGCCGGGATCCCACAGCAAAGAAGACCACAACAGAGACCAACCTTAAAAAGAAGACAGCACACTTCAAGACTGGAACACCCAACATATACAACACACTGCTCAGTCTCTTTGCAAAAGAGGAGAGATATTCAACGTATTTTTCCAGATTTTAAATATATGCATATTTCCCTCTCATTGCTTGATTTTAGTAGGAAAGAAATTATTTTGCTGGGGGGGGGGGGAGTAGATGTTTTTAAAAAGTTTCCCATGAGATGGAAATATGGGAGACATTTGGATTCAATACCCCACCTATACTGTCTATGTCATTCTCCCAATTTTCCCCTTTGCTTCCCTTCAACACACTGAAGTTCTGATACTGGAGGTGTGAGCACCAGAAACCTTGTTGAAGAGGCAGAAAGGGGGGATTTGAAGTGAGTTTTCCCCCCCAGCATGCACACTCTTTTACTAATCTTGTATGAGGAAACTTAACTGTCTTATGGACACTGGAATGCCATTCCATGGACAACAGAACCATATTGTTACTCTTCATTTTGCCTGAGAAAGTGAACTGCTGCAGAATTGATTGTGCAGGAGAGAGCAGTTGCAGTGTTACATTAGCTCATGTTTTGAAAAATGTCCTGATTCAATAGTTTTCTGTCAAAACATTTCCATACCATATGTGTGTGTGTGTACATTTTACCCATAGTAGTCTATATTGTACTACAGTTCATTATGTGAAATGTGAGATGGGTTAAATATTCTTCTAAAGAGAAGCATTGAATGAATGCACTGCTAGACTTGTTTCTGTTTCACAAAAATCTCTTGCTTCTCAACAAGCCACAAGTGTTTGTTATTGTTGTTGTTAGCTGCCTTGAGTTGACACTGACTTATGGCAACCCTGTGGATAAGACATCTACAACCTCCCCTGTCATCCACTGCTCTGCTCATGTTCTTCAGGCTCAGGCCCCTAACCTCCCTGAAGTCTATCTATCTGACATGCAATTTTCCTCTCTTTCTACTGCCTTCATGCCTTCTCATGATGTGGCCAAAGTATGACAACCTCAGTTTTATCATCTTGGCTTCCAGGTAGAATTCAGGCTTGATCTGTCAAAGGACCCATTTGTTTGACTTTTTGGGTGTCCATGATATCCTCAGCACTCTTCTCCAGCACAACATCTCAAATGAGTTGATTTTCATACTATCCACTTTCTTCATTGACCAGCTCTCATACCTAGACATAGTGAGGGCAATACAATGGCTTGGACAATTCTAACTTTAGTGCTTAGTTGTACATCTTTACACTTTAGGATCTTATCTAGTTCAATGTCAAGAGCATCCATCTAGTCAATTGGGTGGATTCATTACAAATGTGAGGGAAACAATGTTATAATCATGATGTCATATGTGAACTGGCCATGTTTGAACATTAGAAGAAAGATGGGATAGTAATGTCCTGAATAAATAAATACATGTGAATAGATGCAGCAGGTGCCTCTTGATGTTTTTTTTCTCTTTCTCCAGCAACAATACATGATTATACACATTATGTGAATTAAGTTCATATTATTATTTTTGTTTGATTTTAGGATAGATAACTAAGCACACAGAGACACAAACACATGATAGGTAATTAAGATTATAACCATGCCTAAGATCAATAAAAAGGTAAAGGTAAAGGTTTCCACTTGACATGAATGTCTAGTTGTAACCAACTGTAGGGGACGGTGCTCATCTCTGTTACTAAGCCAAAGACCCAGTGTTGTCCAAAGATGACTCCATGATTGTGTGGCCAGCATGACTACAGAGAACACTGTTACCTTCTCACCAAAGTAGTACCTATTTATCCACTTGAATTTGCATGCTTTTGAACTGCTAAGTTGGCAGAAGCTGGGAGTAGTGATGGGAGCTCACCCCATCATGCAGCACTTGGACCTTGAACTGCCAACCTTCTGGCCTTATGATCATCAGAACTGGCATCTTAAGCACTAAACCACCACATCCTACAAGGACAAATAAATGTCTTACATAGGGGATAAGAGAAGTATTTAGTTTGCTACTGAACTATTCCTAAATAAATCGGCAGGGAAGGTCTCTGGCCCAGAATGATCAAGGACTACAGGCCAGTTGTGCCATCAGCTACTTCCCTATTTTAGTTCTATTTTAGGGTATATTTGAACAGAATGGGGGAAAGATTAACCATGAGTCAAGGATGCCTTGTTACTGGAAGATGTTACTTAAAAGGATAAGCCAAGACAGCAACAATTTGTTGTTGCTGTTTGCCATGAAGTTGATTCCATTGTAGATTACCCTACGAATGAAAGACCTCCAAGAGCTAATATCATCAGCAACCCTATTCAGGTCTTGAAGGCTCAAGGCATTGGCTTCCTTGATCGTGGTGGTCTCTGCAAAGGAACTTCAGCCCCATAGTAATGACTTCAGACTGGAAAGAGTGCAGAGACCCAGCTAGAGAGAACAAAGGAAAGGCAAAAGAGCAGAATGTAAAATCAGCACTTTAGTCACCCCTTAGAGACTAGGGCCTTTTCGTACAATGCAGTTACAATGCTGTGATTCCATTTTAACTGCCATGTCTGCATCCTATGGAGTCCTGAGAATTTCTGTTTAGGAAGTGGAGAAGAAAATTAGCTAACAATTTCATCCCTAAATTGCAGAACAATGTTAAGTTGGAGGGGGGTTCATTTGTTACAGAAGGTGGAAGAAAATGCTAACCTCATTAATGGTCAAACAAAGCATAAGATGGACTTCAGTCAGCATATGTCTCTAACAGAAGGTCAGCCAAAATGTATAATTTTGAGCAGATATCCTAACTCCCCTCAAGACAAAATGACTTTAGGATCATGGATAGTTGCCATTCCAGCAATATTCTAATACCCACATAGCAACATTTTGTAATCCTGCACAACACATTTCTTATAAGCTTATTGTACGGCACTTACAGGAACAGGAATGGAAAGGAACAGAATGGAATGGGACAAAAATGAATGTTACTGGACAGGAGAATGCCACAAATGCTGCAGGGAGTCCCCAAGCTGTTCCTCAGCCGTTCCTGGCAGCTGATTTTGAAGAACAAACCGTCCTTCAAAAATCAACTACCAGGAATGGCTGGGGAACAGCCTGGGGGACTTCCAGTGGCATCGGTGGTGTTCTCCTTTCCAGTAACATGCGTTTTTGTCCCATTCTGTTCCGTTCCATTACTTTACGTTCCCGTTCCTATAAGTGTCATGCAATAAGCTTATTATTTAGACGCAGTTACAGTAGTAGCTAATTCAATTATGGTTGGACAGTGCAGAATTCCACAGTAAACGATTGATGAAAACATACAATTGGTATTACAGAGGGTCCTACACTGTATTACTGGCATCCTTAGATAGCACTGAAAAATATTGCTTTCTGAGATCTGGAGGAATCTCAGTCAAGCTAGAAAATACTAAGGTACATACATATGGCCCAAAAGTTGGTGTAAATTATTTTCCAATAGAAATTCTGAATTATGTGTGAAAACCCAGCCACTGTTATGTCAGTATATCTCCTGTGAGCTCAGAAAAATTCTCTGTGATACATATAGGGAGGGGAATCATGGAAATTTACAGCTTCCTTGTTGACAACACTCTCAGTCATACAATGTATTGACCTGGCTCCCCTACCTGCATACAAATCTCTACAGAGTCCACTGTTTCCTAGATTTCCACCATACAAATTCTTTAAGCTGTTGGCAAGACCTGGTTCCCACTATGGAAGTGAATTATTTCCCAAATCCCTTGCATTAGTGTCTTTTTTGGCACACTTGTCTTTCGCACTAGCTGGTCTTTTTTTTATATACATATCAATCATATGATGTGCATGTATGCGTCATTGGTGTCACCCTGAGGTGCTTCCTGGGGCTCTGTCCTCTGAGGCTGAGAGAGTGAGACTTGTCCAAGGTCATCCAGTGGTTTGCATGGCTCAGTGGGGATTCAAACCCTTCTGCCTTCCACCTTTGTCCTCCTCCCCAGGCATCCACCTTTTCCAGGGGGATTATGCTACCCCCACCCCTGCCACCTCAAAAATATTTTGAGGCTCCCCACCCCCCAAATACCCACAATGGGGAAGCCTGGCCGGAAGGCCACTCCTCCTCCTGCAGCACCTTCAGGAGTGCTTCTCCAGCTGGGGAGAGGCTCAGCCATTGCAGCGGCAGAGACATAGTGGGCAGGCAGTCCGGGGGTCCAGGATTAAGTGGAGGGGGGTGCCAAGGGAGTTTTCTTGGCCAGTTTCTTCAGTGGAGACATTGCTGTCCTCTGAGGCTGAGAGACTGGAGGCCTGGGGGAGGAGGCAGCTGGGATCCCTGAAGGAAAGGGGGATTGATCACCAACCAGCCTCAGCAGCCCTCCCCCTGCAAAACTTCACCCAATGGGTTTCTATGGCGCAGTGGAGATTCAAAACCTGGTCTCCAGAATAGAGAAGGTTATGGAATTCCTCCTCGGCTGAAAGTTGGAATGTAAGATGGGTCCTGGGAAAGGAGGGGGAATGGCAGATTTCCCCAAAAAATGGTGAGGGATGGGATGCACCCCTGTGCCAACCCTCTGCCATAGTAATCCCTCTCCTTCAGTTTGGTGTCACTCAGGTTTGTCGTTCCCACTTGCTGAACACACTTGCTAATCAATTTCTTTTCAAAAGGACCGCCAAAAAACTAGTGTCTGAAAAAAGCATTATTATTTTTTTTGCATTTCTCTCACTTTAAAGTAAGTCCAAAGGATCACAGTCACATCTGAAACCATTTAAATGGGGATGAGGCACATTTCAAGCGAACATCAAATTGATGTAAATTAAAGGACGTTATCACACGTGGGCCAGAAAGTGATAATAAAGTGGAAATGAGGCATTCCGAAAATAAACGGAAAATAAACCTTGATTCCGTAAATGGCTTTCACATGTAATTACCTTAATTGCAAAATTAAAGTAAGCGCATTTAACGTTCACACACAAGTGAGAAAAGCCCGTAAATGTACAAGAAATTATCTTCTTGCACATGCGCAGATAGAGGAATGCTCACTGGAACCATGGGAAAAGCAAGGAAATGCTCCCAAAAGCTCATTTGCTTTTCACATTACAGTAAATGCGAAATTACCTTAATTTTGCATTTGCATTTCCTCCAAACAACCGAATTTCAAAAGATCTCGGATAACACCAGTTTCTGTCCACTTTCTGTCCAGTTTCTGTGCAACGTTGTGTGAGAGCAGACCAACCATTCCACAGAACCTCACTCTGCTCCTTTGCAATGTCAGGTCGGTTAAAAATAAGACTCATATCATCCAGGATCTTCTCCTGGATGAGGATGCCAACCTGGCTTGCTTTACAGAAACCTGACTGGGGGAGGATAGTGCTGCTATATGGGTGCAGGTCCTCCCAGCTGGGTATTCTGTTAGTGAGCAGGTGAGGGGAAGTGGGTGGGGGGGTGGTGTGGCTCTGGTTCATAAGAACACTTTGACCTTGACCAGGATACCTGTCCGGAACATAGCCCACTTCGAGTGTATGTACCTTAGCCTGAAGACCAGGGATAGTTTGGGGATTCTGCTAGTTTACCGACCACCCCGTTATCTAGCAGACTCCCTGACCAAGCTGACACAGCTAGTCTCTGAGCTGCTGTTGGAGTCCCCCAGACTTTTAGTCCTGGGGGACTTCAACATCCCGCTTGAGACCAGCCTAACAGGTGCGGCTCGGGAGTTCATGGAGACCATGACAAACATAGGCCTATCCCAATTGGTCAGTGGGTCCACACATTGTGCAGGTCATACACTCGATGCAGTCTTTAGTACGGAACAGGTATAACCATGGGCGGAGGTGGTAAGTACCTCTGCTTTGTCATGGATGGATCATTTCCTGGTCAAGATGGAACTTAGAGCCAGTATCTGCCCCACCAGGGGTGGTGGACCCATTCGGATGGTCCACCCTCGAAGGCTAATGGAGACAGTGTGATTCCAGAAAGCCTTAGAGGGTTTAATGGTTAGGAATGCCGGTGCTCCTGTCGAAGCTCTGGCTAATACTTGGAACACCGACCTTACCAGGGTTATTGACATGATCGCTCCCAAGTGCCCTTGCCATCCCGCTCTCAACCGTAGGCCTTGGTATACGCCAGAGCTTAGGAGGATGAAGCGGGTTGGACAACCGCTAGAGTGCAAATGGCAGAAGACTCGACTCTTGTTGGACAGAACTTGCCATAGGAATTTTCTTTGTTCCTATCGGGAGGCAGTACTTGCAGCAAAGAGAGCTTTCTCCTCTGTATGTATTGCATCTGCAGACTCCCGTACAGCAGAGTTGTTTAGGGTGGTGAGGGAGATGACGCAGGTGCCTCCTGTGCCAAACCCCTTACTTAATCCTGTGACAGCCTGCTGTGATGCGTTTAACAACTACTTTGCAGATAAACTCTCTCAGATAAGAGCTGCTTAGATGCCCACTGTTGAAACAGAGTCTATAGGCGAGGTGTCCAGCAACTCCATCGATGTAGTTATACTGGATCAGCTTCAATCTGTG
>JAIPUX010001232.1:2198210-2229485 GCA_020142125.1 Phrynosoma platyrhinos
GGAACAATGGCAGAGCCATCCACAAGCGGAGAGCCAAAAAGAGGGAGAAGAACGTCGTGGTCCCATACAGAGACGGCTGACCTCATAGCTCTGTGGTTGCAGACACACATTCTGGAGAAATTGAGAAATTTCTTTTTGAATGCCAATATATTTAAGGAGTTGGCACAACCCATGAGGGCAAAGGGCCACCAACACACTTGGGAGGAGTGTCGTCGGAAGACCAAAGACCTCAGTTCCAATTACAATGTTTAGGGATCACAAGGCCAAAAGCAGATGGGGTCCCTCCTCTATGCCCTTCTACAAGGAACTTTATGCCTTCCTCACCAGGGACAGTAGCATATGGCTGAGCAGAATATGCACCAGCAGTGAAGTCGTGAGGGTCCCAGTGGGCCAGCCAGCCAGAGCAGAAACTGTGGAGGATATCTTCGAGGGAAAATGCACCCAGGAGCTTTTGACCCCTAAAGGTAAGATGTGCCAGGGGCCCTGGGAAGGGGTGCAAGGGACAGCACTATGGTGGCCAGAGGACAGAAATGACCCCATCCCTTGTCACTTTTAAATGAGCAGGAGGAACACCCCGACACAGATGAGACATCCTGCAATCAGAGGGCTATGGACACCTCTGACATGAGACCATCATCCTGATCCTCTATATCTTCCACCAGCAGGCCACCATCTTGTGTTTCCGAGTGGACCACTGTATCTTCCAGGATCAGTAGCCACTGTGACCACTCCCTGTCCCACAGACAAATACAGCAGTCAGTGACGATGAGAATGAGGGCAAGGAGAGGGCACGTCCTGGACAATTCACCCAGCTAATACAGCAGGTCCAGGCTGCACACCGTAAATTCCCTGTTATGACAAAAAATGCATTCCGTCACATGTCTGCACCCCAAAAACCAAAGCAATTTGGATGCGTAGGTTCTCAGGTTTGCAGAATCCCCCGCACACTGCTTTTGCACTCTAGCATGTGGAGGGGGCGTGGAGGAACATTTGTCTGTGTGTCCCATTCACCATGTTCCTCACATGACCACCACCTGCATGTATCCAGTGTGCCTACACAAACCTCCCTGGCATGCACCTCTCCCCTTCCCCCTGATATGTGTGGGAGATGTTGTGTGTGCAAACGGTTCCCTCTCCACCCGTGGATGTTGATGGTGCTGTGGGCAGAGGGAGGAGGGAGAGGTGTTCACCCATGGAAGATGAAGTTGGGGGGGGGCAGAGGTGTCCACCCTTGGAGGATGCGGCTGCTATGGAGGTGGAGATCATTGAGTAACACTCTGTAAACAAGTCTGCCAGGCTCGTTTACAGAGTGTTACGCACACTATGCCCACCTCACTGATGCTGCTTGCTGGTTTCCTGCGGAGATCCTGTGATGAACCTACACACCTTCCCATAAAACATCACAAGCTGTTTAAAAATGGAAAGTTTATTCATAAAAAACAACTATTGCTGAACCTGCATACGTGTGCAGATTGTGGCATAATTTTTTTAAAAATATGTTTTTCTTTTGATAAAAACAACAATCAAATAACTATTTAAAATGATTTAAACATTGGGGAAGGGGAGGGGAGTATTTACAAGGGGGGAATTAAAATGGGGGAAGATGGGGAGGGAGGAGGATGGAAGTATGTACAAGGGGAAGGGAGAGGAAGGTGCATCAGTAGGGGTGGAGGTGGGGGTAGACCCAGATGGTCCATGATGGCTGCCATGGAGTTGCTGAGATGCTGCATCTGCTCCTCCATGGCAGCCATCCTTTCTTCTATCTGGCGATCTGCAAGGGAAAAGAAAAGAGAAAAGTGCAGAACCCATCCCAACAGTCAGTGCTTCTGGGGAACATCCACCAGCGGCGCGGGGCTCTCTCAGGTGGCATCAGAGTGGTGGCAGTACACCGTGCAATGTGTCTTGTGGCACCGGTTCTACCAGGTCTCACTTCTGGGTCCTCCAAGTCATCACTGCAGTCTTGCATGAATGCACCTGCAGTAGGAACCATGGCAGAGGCTCCTGTGGCTGTGCATTGCAAGCTGAGTACCAGTGCAGACCACTTGATTGCCATGGCATCCATGATTTCTTTACAGCACACAGTGCACAGGTCGTTAGCAATGCCGACATTTCTGTTAAAGGGGCCTTGTTGTGCCTGCACACGTGTGCATGCGCTGCAGAGACTACGAAAAAAAAGTTAAAGCCACCACTGCCGGCCCATGCGGTTACTCCATTCCCATTTAGGGAAACCTCGGGGCCGACCGTGCGAGTGATGAGGCTTTACTGCAGCCTCGGAAAAGCTGCATAAACCGGCCCCCAGTGTGGTTGCTCCATCCCCATTTAGGGCAACCTCAGGGCAGGTGATGTGGTTGCTGCAGTTTGAGGAAAAGGCAACTTGGGGAAAAGGCAACTTCACCTTTTCCTGCCCATCTGCATAGTCCCTAAGTCTACTTTCTCAGATCCATTTGGACTTCCTCAGATGCATTCCTACTGCCTCCAATGTATCAGTTAAGTTTCAAAGGTGCTGCAAGATCTCTCTACATACTGATTCTACAAATTATCATTATATCTCTGATTACTAGATTAATCTGTCAATCCCTACTCCCCTTTCTCAAACCTGGCATACTATTATGATTATCTAGCCGGAACCAATCCAGAGCCCAGCAATCCAGAAGGGGGTCAGAACAGGATTACATCACATATATTTCTGCCTTTCCTAGGGGAATTGTTATTTGTCCATTATTTCCCCCCCCCAAAAAAAAAAACTGGTGAATTTCAAAGAAAATAATTATGCCTTCCTTTGCTGTAAGAGAGTGTAGAACTGAGGCCCAAGGAAGGGAAATGAAGCTACTATTGATCAAAGGATGCTGTTGTTCCAGCAAGTGGGAGGAAGGGGATGAGAGGGGTAGGCTGTGTTAGAAGAAGGCACAGATAAAATGTAAGTCTAGTGATAGTAAGCAGTGGACTTTATTACATGGAAGGCAAGCGTTCTCCTCCTATGTATAAAGTGCATTTAATCCGAAAATATCTGCAAGAGCAGGATGATTTTCAGATGACATCCCCCCAACATCACCATTATCCTACAATTAACCCGTGAATAAAGCAGCAAAATCCCACTGCTTTTTATTCATGGGGAAACCCCAAAAATAAAAAGCAGCAGGATTTTGCCAATGTCTTCATGGGTTAATTGTGGGATAATGGCAACATCAGGGACGTCATCTGAAAATTCATGGTATTGCCTCACATGTGATAAAGTCCAGTGACTGGAAACACAGATATGGAAGCAATCAGCCTACTGTAGCCTCTGCAGCAGCACTTCTGCATCAACCCCCATGGCCCAGGCCATCAGCTCTCCCAATTTTTCACCAACTATTCTGTCTCTGAGAACAGTTCCTGGACATATCCTAGACAGTCTGGACTGGTCCACATGGTGCAGCCTCTGGGTGTAGATTAAACAGTGAAGTTGGGCAGATGGTTTGGTGGTGGGTTCTGGTTGTATATGGCAACGACTACTCCTCCATACAGACTTAAATGAATGAGGAAAATTCTGGGGTCTGAAAAGAAACATCCATGAGGACCCAAACCCATTATTGGCAGGCAAGGGAGTTCTAGGAAGTATAGTTTTCCTAGCAATTCATTTTCCAGCATCTTTGATGAGCAGCTGAAGCAGTGTAACTGGAATCAGAGGAGAAAAGAGGTAGAAGATTTTTATTTTGTTTTGATTAATCAAATTCTGTTCCAATTCTGACTGAGTAATAGAGGGCATCTGGAAAAGGAGAGACTTTTGAAATGTTTCTCTGCCTCTGTTACTTATAGGTGATTTCCCCCTCAATATGAAGGCAAGTAGCTAATTACAAGCCAGATTTAATTCATATACACACATATACACTATCATTTGTCTGTAAATAGCAATGTGTGACAAAGTAGTGTTAAAAAAAACAGGTTAGGCCACTCTTCAGCAAGACTATTTAATGAGTCTTCTAGATGTTAAAAGGTTTTATGGGTCTTTTTCTTTTCTTTTCTTTTCTTTTTTAAACCCTAAAAACCAATGGCATAATATTGCCTCCAAGATATATGAGATAAAGTGATACACATATGCGGAACACATGGAGATGAAGGACATGGTTACCTAGGCAACCAAACGTTGGGAAAGCTCTTTCTCAACCAAATTAGAATACCAAATATTAGACAAAATACATTTTTCCCTCAGCCAGTGCTTTTAAAATACTTAACAAATCTAGACTCCCCCATGTAAAAACGCTGCAGTTTAGGAACGCACATGTCCAAATATGCATCCTGACATATGTGGCAGTAGCAGCTGGGGGCATACAAAACCATAGGTGCTACATCCCCTCTGAAGCTAATGGGCCAAGAGAAAAGCTTGGTGTGCCTAAGTTCTATGGAATGAAGCCTGGCAGCACTTGGCAACTCAAAATGATGATGGTGACAATGATGAATAGTAACACTTCTTTTCTCACAAAGGCTCTCCTTGAATCTGATTTTGGGGGAAAGGCAGGATATAAAACCTATAATGTCTGGCTGTGGTTGTGGCAGTGGTGGATCAGAAGGATAGATCTGGTGGCATCAGAAGTGGATCCTGGAAGCACCTAGTGCACTGGTGAGAAAGTAGAGCCTGGCAGGTGAGAAAACAAAGCATTTGCAGAACTTTGCCAGTCAGGAAGCACAACAAATAAAAAATAAATCTTGGTCTGCGCAAGGTGTGGAGTTAGTGCATATGTTTACCAATTCCCTACAAACAAGCAAAACTATCCACATATGCTGTCTGGCCATCACAGAAAGGCATCATTCAATCTACAATTGTGCTACAAACAGAGAGCAGAAAAGAACATGACTACAGAGAAAATAACTCCAAAACCTCACTCAAAGCATATATAATATGCATTATAGGTAAAGGAATTAAGCAAATACAAGACTTCTTAGAAAGGGTTTACCCAGCTTAAAGATGAAAACCATGAGATTTTACTGATGTTGGAAACAGAATACTGAGCCAGATCAAGGGTGGGCAACTGTGGCCCTGAAGATGTTGTTAGATTGTAAATCCCAAAACCCTTCACCACATTGGATATGCTGACTAGACCTGCTAAGAGTGCATATATATGTGGACTAACAGCCAAAGGCCACAAAATAAAAACATGCTGGAATGTGAATGCTAAACACCAAACTACACTTTTAACTCTACATGCTTGTTGTGGTATTACATGGTCAAGTATGTTAATCTTGCTCTTGGTTCCAGCTATAATTCAGTTTCCTTTGCATTGATCCCTCCCCCCTGAAGATTAACTGACACCCAGATTTTGCCAGATCCATATATCTTCTGCGGGGTCTCCAAATCAGGTTAGTTTTAAGAAAAAAAAACTTCCTAATCAATGCTTCTTGAATTCATTCCCTCACAAAATTAAATTGCCATTTAATGAATTCCTCCCTCTGCTCCTTCTCTCCTAAAAAAATGGAGAGCTGCATTCTCCTGTAGAAGCTTCCTTGGGCTTTCAGATCATTAGGGGAGGCCCTTCTCTTTACCTAGCCACCCCTCAAAGGTACATTGATGAAAACACAAGAAAGGGCCCTCTCAGTGCCTGCTCCCAGACTCCACTAAGGGCAGCAAGTTTGCCTCTTTCCCTGATGTTTTTCCACTGGAAGGTAAAGTCCTTTTCAGTCATGTGAGCCTCTGGCAAGTAGCCTCAATTTCTGCAAAAGGGGATTTTACATGCAGTTGTTTTCTTTAATTTTAAGTCAACCAAAGTCCTCTTGGGATATGAATTGAATTAATAAATACCATATATACTCATGTATTAATAGAGGTCAGGTTTTTGGTCTATAATTATGGATTTTGATATGCCCTGTGGATAAGTCAAGGGTACAATTTAGGGGCATGTAACAAAGCAAGGGCATCAGCGAAGCACCAGTCACCACACACACACACACACACACTGTACAAAAGCAGCGGGGCTTTCAGTATCCCTAGAAAAGCACTCACACAGAGAAAAATGCAACTCCTTTCCTTGCAAATGCAGTGGGGCTTTCACTCTCCCTGGAAAAGCACCCACATACAGAGAAAAACGCAGCCCCTTTCCTTGCAAGTGCAGCAGGGCTTTCAGTCTCCCAGGCAAAGCACTCTCACACACAGAAAAATGCAGCCCCTTTCCTTTCAAAAGCAGCAGTACTTTTGAATCTCTCTGGTAAAGCAGGGACAAACACACATGCAACCTGTCTTCTTGCCTGGGCATCGGCTGCCAAAGTAGGGAGAATGGGGTGCTGGGTGGCACTTCTCTTAGGACCTTTCTGAACAGGATTACGGTATTGCCCCATGTATAAGTCAACCCAGGATTTGGGGGTCAATATTTTGGCATAAATTTTTCAACTTATAGATGAATATATATGGTAAATGATCCTGCCTATATTAATAACAAAGGCTAAACCAGTTGTCTCTCTTTTTCAAAATTATTTGCTCAGTTTTAAGCCATCTTTCCTGTAAGTAATAAATAATAATAAAATAACAAAATAAAAGTAGTACAAAGGTGAATGAAAACTAAATTCTGATTAAAACATAACATAAATACAAATACATTTAGAAAAACAATAATAATGCTATAAATAAGTAACATAGCCAATACACAACTTGTTAGCCCTCCACACACACACACACACAGCAGCTCAACTTACATGTGGTTTTCTTATCCATATTTAACAATGCAACTGGTGGAATTGAGTGGACTATGGTGAAGATAGGCTTCAAGAAGTTCAAGAGGCATTCTTAAGACAGAAGCTCTGTAGTCCCATAGTTTAAAAAATGGTAGCTGATCAATCAGATGTGAACCGTCCAGTCAACATTTCCTTGTGATCCAACCAGAAAAGTGGAATATCATTCAGTGTTCCCGTGACTTTTTCTTTAACAAGAAGGAAATTAATCATCGATATCACATCTGCACACTTCCGCCTCTATACTGATGCCAGCACTCCAGCTGGCATCTTTTGGGGTGGGAGGTGGGTAGATACTGTAAAAGTAAATGTGTGTTAATCCCTGGTCTGCTAGTAATTCTGCATGCAGGATGGATTTCATTCCCTCTTCCATACATTTATTAAGTATTTTGATTGTATTTTTTCTATTTTCATTTTAATCTTCATCCTGTCTCAGAGCACTGTTTGCCGCCTGCTGTCTACCAGTTTGTTTCTCATGCTGTGTCCAGCCTGACAGATTATGCAAGTACTTGCCCTGCTAAATGTAGAGCTGCCAACATTCCTATGCCCATTTCTGATATCTCAACCTTTTTGGTCCCAGAGCACAATGGGCTACCTACTCAAAGTGGAAGCCCTGCTAACAGCTGGGATGCCTGCCTCTCTGCCAGCTCCTCTCACTGCGAGCTGCTTCACTGGTGTCACACTGCTGCCTGTTTTCATGACAAAGAAAACTCACTGCTGCCATCACCTCAGTTAGGTAAAACAGACTATCCCCACATGTTCATGCATATGCTTGCCTGCCTGAGCTTGCCCCAGTGAGAGAGGGAGAGAAATAGTCCTCACATGCTGCTGTCTATATCTTGAGAGAGAGTATGGTCATTCTGGCCATAATTCAGGTCCTGCTTCCAGGGCCTGACCAAAAATGAAAGATATATCCTTGTGATTTCACATTGTTCCACTTGCCTGTAAGAAGGAGACAAGCTATTCAGACCTCATGCTGGTACTGCCTATCTGAGATAAAGAGAGAGAGAGTAGTCATTGTTGTGACTTCATACAATATGGCCTGCTTGAAGGAGAAGAACTGGCCATTGTACTGTGACTTTGTAGAGGCATGGAGCGCAATGAAATCAGTATGCTGATGACACCCAGATATACTTCTCCATGACCAGATCATCGGCTCAGACTTCAGATGGTGTCTCTCCTCTTAATGACTGTCTCAGAGTGGTAATGGATTGGATGAGGAAGAACAGATTGAAGTTAAATCCAGACAAAACGGAGGTTCTGACAGTTACAGGCCCGAAACCAGATCTGGGAATTCAGTCTCCAGTCCTGGATGGAGTCACACACTCCTCTAAGGACTGTGTTTGCAGCTTGGGGGTACTCTTAGACCCATCGCTTCACATGACTAGTCAGGTGAGTGCGGTGGTCAGGAGTGCCTGCTATCAGCTTTGGCTGATACACCAACTGCGCCCTTATCTGGACATGAAGGATCTGGAAACTGTGGTATATGCTCTGGTAACCTCATGTCTGGATTACTGCAATTCACTCTACATGGGGCTACCCTTGTGCTTAACCCAGAAACTGCAATTAGTTCAAACTATGGCAGTCAGGTTAATTACTGGAACATCCAGGAGAGAGCACATAACACCGGTGCTTAAATCCCTCCACTGGCTGCCAATTAGTTTGTGGGCACAGTACAAGGTATTGGTTTTAACCTTTAAAGCCTTACATGGCTTGGGTCCATCTTCTCTCAGGGACCGCTTCTCCCCATATGAACACACACACCCCGTACCCTTCGGTCCTCTGGGAGGAACCTGCTACAACCCATGAAGACTAGGTTGGTGCAGACCTCCCAGAGGGCTTTTTCTGTGACCGCTCCCAGGCTATAGAATGGCCTGCCGGACGAGATCCGTCATCTCTCCACTCTTGCTGCCTTTAAAAAGGCAGTAAAGGCGGATCTCTTCCGGCAGGCCTTCCTGGAATAACATCCCAGGCAATGGCAGAGTTTTACTATGCACTTCCCACCCTGTCCTACTATATACAGATTGACCAAGGGGCTGTATTGTATTATGTTTTAATGTATGGTTTTAATTTCTTCATAATCTAATTCTTTTTTGGAGGGGTGGGAGGGTTAGGGCATGGGATCTGGGCATATTTTAACTGTTCCTTGTTTTAATATGTTGTTTGCTGCCCCCAATTACCAAGCAGAGGGGCGGCTTATAAATAAAAATTTATTATTATTATTATTATTATTATTATTATTATTATTATTATTATTATTGAAGCTGACTGCAGGAGATTGGGCACCGTGACCTGAAATTGCCTACCTGAAAGAATGGAAGACCACCAGTGTAAACTCATGCTGATGTAACAGTGTAACAGAGAGGTACTGGGCATTGTGACCATGTGCTGATGTCTGAAGGAGAAGAATATGCTAGGAATTTACCTCATGCTGATGCTGCCTGACTAGAGAAGTGAGAGACTGCACATGTAATCTTCTGCTTCTGCTTCCCATTTTGCTAATTTCATATGGAAATGCCCTACCTGAAGCTGTGAAAGACCAGCATTGTGACCTCATATGGATGCCAGCTGTCTGAAGGAGATAGATTGGCCACTGTGACCTCCTGGTTATGCTGCTTCCATGAAGGAGGCAGGACTAGCTGCTATACTGTTATTCTAGTTTTGCCTATCTGAAGGAAAAGGGGCAGGCTGTTGTGATCTTAGATAACGGTGCCTACCACAAGACAGACTGACCCACATCCCATTTTTGCAGTAAGATTGAAAGAAATGCTTCCTCTTCTAAGCCTTCTGAATGGCTGCTCCTAAACTCTGGAAATCTCTTCCCAGGGAGGCTACAATGGGCCCCTCCTTGCAGTAATTCAGTTGGCAGGCAAATATTTTTTTATTATTATTCCCACAAACTTTTGAGAATTTAGGAGGGTGCTGTATTGTTTTCATGTTTTAACTGTGGTGTTCTTCTAAAGTACTTTTAAAACTATATGTTTCTAATATTGGCAATTTACTCCTATTTTAATGTTAATCTTTTGTATGTTTTGACTTTATTGTATTATAATTTGTAAGTTTTCTGGAGTCGTAGTTTTGTGGGGGAAATGAAGTATAAACAAATTGGAAGAGGAGGAGGAGAAAGAGGTGACAACAATTCTGGAGAACTAAACTGGCCCCTTTGCCCATGAGGTACAGAACATTTTTAAAGAACAGGTGCTTTTTGTACTCCTTATCAGGCAGGAGTTACTTAAATACATTACTTTCTCATTGTCTGGAATTCATTTATCCTGGGCATTACAGTCTTCTGACCCAATTTAGGAATAAATACCACATTACATAAATCAGACATTTTTAAAAAGTGTATTTAGCCCTACTATTTTTATTTTTTGGAAGGAAAAACAGTCAGTGGGTCTCCAGTTAGACACAACACTCACATCTTGACTGGTGGGCAGAAAGAATAGGGGAACATTTCTCATCTTGGGAGATACATTCTGCTTATGGGCAAATTTTCAAAGTGGACGTGTAAGTGGTGGTCAGGGCCAAAGCTACACTTCCCATTCACTTGCACATCCTTCTATCCACACATATACACCCACCTACATCCATCCATAAGCACACATACGAGGAGCCAAGGCTCAAAGGGTCAAAACCCATGCCCTATGTAACAATTTGGTTTGGCAAAGCTCTCTTAGGACCTTATCCCACGCTGCTCTCAAAAGTGGCAAGAAAGCGATATGAGCATCATTGCAGTACTATAGCGCTAGTATAAATATGGCGCTAGCGCTATAATAGCGCTATGGATAAGCTAGCGCTATTGCAATGCCCGCTGAAACCGACATTCAAAAGAACCCGAATGATGCTGCATTCCGAACGGTTTCTTGTTGGATTCTGAGCGACGTCGTGTAATCACCTGGAAAACTATAGCGCTATAGCGCCTGATTCTTAGCGGATTCTGAGCGGCGTCGTGTGATCACTCGGAAAACTATAGCACTATAGCGCCTGATTCTTAGCCGATTCTGAGCGACGTCGTGTGATCACCCTGGAATGTATAGCGCTATAGCGCCTGATTCTTAGTGGATTCTTGCTGCTTTTGGCCCCGTGGGATAAGGTCCATTATGTGAATGAGAACTTGTAACTGTATGGAAGAGAGGGTGTGGACCGAAACTAGGGCTCCACAGACTACATCAAGCCTATGGAGCTTGAGATTCCAAATTTAGAGATTAAAAAAAGTCTCTCTCTTTCCCCAGATACTCTGTCCTTCTCATGATAATGTAAATTACTGATTATGATAATCTTGTTTCTGCTTTGTAAGGCTTGGATAGCTTCACATTATATATGATGCTATAACCTATTCACAGATGCACTAAGCACCAAATTAGCATAGATGTTCTGGCCAGCATGATTCTTCAATAGACAAAGGAACAAATGGGGTACAACTTTTTACTATGCTTCAAAAAAAAAAAAAAAAGAAAGAAAGAAAGAAAGAAAGAAAAAAGAAAAGAAACAAATGAAAACTTAATTGTCTCTTGCACTCTAATTTGCTGCTAGTATGTTTTGCAGCATGTCTAGTACAATGAAGGGGCAGAGATGAGACTTTCTTAATAGAAATGAAGCCTGGTTATTATTAAAAGATTACTGTATTTTCTTTCTGAAAGTGATAAAAGGTATCCATGTAAGGAATCTTCCTTTTTAGGCTTTATCAAAGCTGGCAACCTTAAATGGGGGAGGGAGAACACATAACACGTGATAAATAAAAGACATGAACTTGCATCTGGATAAGCATTCTACATGCTACCACTCACATTTAAACAAATGTCTCCAGCTACATAAGGAGATTTAAAGTTTTCTGCAGACCAGCCAGTCTGGCATACTGTAAACTATATGCTCATTTGTTTTAATTCATATATGCATATTCCTGATATTGTATGTAGAGAGCCCTCCATGTCTATGGCTGTATGTGTGAGTGCTCCATTTCTTGTCTGCTGTTTTTAACTGCTTCAAGTCTACCCTGACTCATAGCGACCCTGTGGATGAGACATTCGAAGCCCCCCTGTCCTCCATTGTTCTGCTCAAGTCCTGTAAATTCATACCCATTGTTAGGAAGGATCTAATTAGGGGAATGTATAATTAGCTCAAATATGCAAGAGTGGGGTCCTAAGAAAGCCTCATGAGACCATGTACTGATATGTATACCAGAGGACTAAGGAATCCCACAATGGATGACACTGAGGCAGGCTTCTCCAATTAAAGTCTAAATATTTATTAAACTGCACATAAACAAATATGGCACATTCACACACTGCACGCTTAGAAATAAAGGGATGGAAGCAGGAATAGCTTGAGAGGGGTCAGACTTGAGGGAGTTACACACTTCCGAAGGCTTCTCCGGGATCCACTGTGAATGTTGATGATAATGATGATGATGATGATGCACGGCCACTGAAGTGGGGGGAAGTGGGATGGCTGAGGGAGCTATGATCAGAGTACAGACTGACATGGAGTCAGCATGCACTCTCAAGATAGCACGTGGAGTCTAGAAATTGAAGGGTTCTTATAGGAAATTTCTGCCTTCTGGCTAGTGACTAAACAGCTTGGCTGAAGCCAGGACAAAGGTGTTGATAATCTTAGCTTTGTTAAACCTAGGTGTGAGAATAACCTAAACAATGCATTTGGTTTCAAGACTATCAAGGAGGGGAGGCTAGAGAAAAGGGTGCAGTCAAATCTGATCACTGTCCCATTAAGTGTGAGACTCAAGACAAATAGGCACCATTATGCGTCTTTTCCATTATAATGGTTTTTCCCTTTTGGCAACTCCCAAACCTGTCTAGTAGGGAATTTTCCAGTTATCCTGGGCAAATCTCTCAGTGCCTACATGACCTGCCATCTAGGGGATTATGGCTGATATCCCACAGAGGTCAGTCTGGGGTCATAGAGGGAACTCCACATGTGTCCAAAATTTTATGAAAGATCACATACCATTACCTCCTTAAATGAGTCTATCCATTTAGCATAGGGTCTTCCTCTCTTTCTACTGCCCTCCATTTTTCCTAGCATTATTGTCTTTTCCAATGATTCATGCCTTCTCACGATGTGGCCAAAGTACAACAGTCTCAGTTTGATCATCCTGGCTTCCATGGAGATTTCAGGCAAATCTGTTCAAGGACCTATTTGTTTGTCTTTTTGACTGTCCCCTATTTTCCAGCACCACATCTCAAATGAATTGATTTTCTTCTTGTCTGCTTTCTTCACTATCCAGCACTCACATCCGTATGGGAATACAATGGCTTGGACAATTCTAATTTTTGTGCTCAGTTGTATATTCTTACGATTTAGGATCATTTCTACAAGTTTCATGGCTGCTTTTCCCATTCCTAGTCTTCTTCTGATTTCTTGACTGCAATCTCCATTCTGATTGATGTTCAGTTTTTTTACTGTTTCAATTTCCTCATTGTCTTGGTTGAATGTATGGAGATCCTCTGTAGTCATTATTCTTGTTTTCTCTATTTTCAGCATTACATCTGCCTTTGTGCTTTCTTCTTTTAGCACACTGTTCTAGGTCCATAATGTTTTCCACTAGTAGTATGGGGTTGTCTGCATATTTTAGATTGTTAATATTGCTTCCTCCTATCTTTACTCTTCCTTTTTCCAAGTCTAAGGCTGCTCTTTGTATGATATTTTCTGCATACAAGTTAAGTAGATAGGGTGAAAGGATGCAGCCTTGCTTGACCCCTTTGCCAATTGGGAACCATTCTGTTTCTCCATGTTCTGTTCTAAAAGTAGCCTCTTGTCCTAAGTACAAATTTCTCATCAGGACTGTCAAATGTAGCAGCACTCCCATAGCATCAACAGCATTCCACAGCTTTTTCATGATTAGGAAGTCAAAGATTTTGCTATAGTCTATAAAACATATGCTGATTTTCTTTTCAAAATCCATACAGATGTTCTAAAGAAGACTTGCAGACTAGGGATGGAACACATTCATCATATGTAATCTGAACATAGGTAGACTGTAAGCATATGGGCAGCACATAGATTTTTAACATAGGTTGAAATTGGGACATGGTCTCACTGTGATTCTCCTCCTTCACTTACTCAACACAGTTATGGCATGAGAACAGAACTAATGCTTTCTGTTGGAATTAATGTGACCATAGGTCATCAGTTCTTCAATCATGTGAGGCACATACATATGCAAAATGATATGGAGACTAAAATCCCATCTGTTTAGTGGATTTTTATGCATAATGCATTTTCATTCTGTGTTTTATATATGCTGGAAGTAAAGAAAGGCATATCAAAACTTGCACAAGTGACTCTGTGCCACTACAGAGCAACAGCAGGAGAGACAACCAGTGAAGTTTTGCTGCTCTATTCTCTCTCTCTTTTATCTACTCTGATGCTTCCCTGTCTGGGCCTTCCGACCCATACCTCTGCCTCCAGCTTTTTTTAATCATGTAGCCAGATTCCATCTTTCCCTACCAAGTATATATCTCATTTCACTAAATTATAAATATATTTATCATGAACACAAGTTTAAAAATATGAATGAAAGGCCAAACTTTATTATGGGTTCCTGATTAATTCTTTCTCTTAATAGTTCCCATCTGACCCAAGCAAAAACCTTGTAGTATATTGAACTGTTAAGGATGGGTACACAGTGACAGTAAAGGGTTGGGAAAAGGGTTAACCATCCTGTTAGCAGTTTCTCCACTCCAAATTTGCACACAAATATTGACACTGAAATATACAGCTGGGCAATACAGTTAGCCCTCCATATCCACAGATTCTGCATCCATGGATTCAACCATTTGTTTCAAAAAACAAAACAAAACAAAAATTCAAAAAACAAACTTTTTGCCATTTTATACAAGGGATACCATTTTATTACCCCACTGTATATAATGAGACTTGAGCATCCATAGATTTTGATATTCACAGGGGGTCCTGGATACAAATCCCAGGAGATACCAAGAGCCTACTGAACATTGATTAGGATAGGCCAAAATGTCACAATATGATAAGCAAGATTTCAAATTCTTTAGCACTCTCACTCCTGCTGGGTGTCACACAAAAGAAGAGCTGGCAGAAAGGTGTTCGCAGGGCAGATTTTTAAAGAGGACCCCCTCCCCCAAATAACCCCACCCAGGTTGGATGTTGCAGCAATTTGGCTTGCATTTGTACTCTGCCTCAAGATGGAGATTGCTAAATAATGTAGTCTTTTCTTAGTGATGCAGGAGAGTGTTACACCTAGAAATGAAATCAGTGAACCACTCAGGTCCCTGGTTAGACCAAAAATTAACTGAAAGGATATTAGGATCTGATAATTAGGCAGTCCTTTAGGAAGCAAAAAAGATTAAGCATAAACCTTTTCTTGAAGATTCTCTGCCATCTGACTCCCAAAGATGTTTTTCCAGGAGGCAAAAGAATCATACAATTAAATATGATATGTTATATGTCCTTAAGAACTTAAAAGGCATTGTGACCTGGTCCCGCATTGGTAGACAATGGCAACACTGAGCTGGGTTGGAGAAGTAGCAAGTCTGGGAGATAAGATACAAGTATGGATTTCTGGATATCTGTGTCATATTGTAAGGAACTGCTGATCCAGTTCTCTTCCTTTTAATAGGATAGTCAGTCCACCAGAAATAGAAGACTGGGATCAGATCCACATGGGCCAGGATACTCTGGAAGCAGCCTGGTGTATTCTGGCCCCAAAGCTGCCGTAAACTCCCTCCATTGCCTGGGGACCCTAGAGCAATGATAGGTGGCTGTTCACACACATGTCCTGCTGTGCCACCCACAACCTTTGGCACAAATTGTTCCCTCTTCAGGCCAAAAACAATGTGCTCAGTATTGATCTCATAGCTGGGCACCTCATTCTGACCTCAGAGGAAGCAATTCATGCCAGCAGCGATGGGTGGCAAAATGGAATGCACATGTGAACAGCTGCCTGACATCTCTTTGGAAGGCTCCAGATTTTTTGGGAAGATCCAGCACAAAAGATTGTTTTAAAACATCTATATTGATGTTAAGGGATGTGGTGGCTCAGTGGTTAAGACATCAATTTTGATGATCAGAAGATTGGAAGGTTGGCAGTATGAGGCCCAAGTGCTGCATAATGGGATGAGCTCCTGTCACTAGTCCCAGCTTCTGCCAACTGAGCAGTTTGAAAGCATGCAAATGAAACTAGATAAAGTGGGTGGGAAGGTAACAGTGTTCAGTGCAGTCATACTGGCCACATGACCACTGGATCTGTCTTTGGACAATGCTAGCTCTTCGCTTAGTAACAGAGATGAGCACTGCACCCTACATTCAGTTATCACTAACATTCATGTCAAGGGACTACCTACCTATTGATGCTAAACTAGCTGTACATCATCAGGACAGTTTGCACCAGAATTGGGATTGGGCCCTACATCATCTGGACTGATTGCCATGAGGATGGGGAGGGGTGACGACATTTCATTTGTCTCATGTAGCTGTGTTCAGTGGACTTTCTCTAGCTGAAGTCATAGTGCTCAATTGAAAATTCTAAAAACTAATTCTTTATTTGCACTCCTTTCATGCTTGGATTCTTTTTCTGTCTGTTCCTGAGAGAATAATTGGAAATTTAATACGTCAATGGTTTTACCCAAAGAATAAAACACTGCTGTGGAACAAAATTATGAAAAGGCCACTATCATTGTCAATAGCAGAAGAGAGGTCAACATTAGAAAGAATGGATCATATTTTCTCAGCATAGCACTGAAGCATTTGATTTTACTTCTTATTGTTTAGTTAAAACTCATGGCTAAATGCTCCCAAAGGTTAATGGGGTACATGATGAGGTCATTAGAGGTTGGAGCCCAGGGGCCACCAGAGGTAAAACAGTCTTTTGAATCCCTAGCACCCAGAAAACCATTACCACAGGGAGAAAGTGAGACATATAAACTTTAAATTCTTGAGTACTGCAAGGAGGAGATCTACTAAGGAGATCAACATACCGACTTTCATTCCCACATTAGTTGCAGGATGTAAACTCACAGGGATGGATTGTAGTGCCAGGTCCTTCCCCAGGCAGTACTCATTCCAAACCCAATCTGGTCTTTTCCCAGACCTTTTTAAAAATGGGGATGGATTACTGCAATGTAATCCATCACTGTGAGTTTACATCCCACATAATGAAAGCTAGTGCACTAATCTCCTAAGTCAGAAGCCACATTGCATAGATACGAAAGCTAAGAGCAACTGACTTTAACATGAATAAAGAATCAGGTTGTGGTGGGTGGGTTTGGTCCATGTGCCATGCAAAAGCTTTTCTTTTGGAGCCACATTCTCCCCTTTCAGTAATAACCCACATTGCACCAAAGAAAGGAGAAGATATATCAAAATGGTTAGTGAGGAGAAGATATATCAAAATGCACAGTCACTTCTTTCTATCCCTCTCACTACAGTGTTGGCTCACTATACACAAAAAGGAGGAGGCTGGAGGCTGGAGGCTGTAGATGCAGTGCTCTGTTCTCTCCTTATCATTAGCTGCCTCAGGAAAATTGGAATTAATTGGAACACTAGAGGAGAGGTCCACTATTTTAGGAAAACACAGGATCCTATTGGCTATGGGTGTCCTCCATGGACACTGGTTTTCAAAATCTAAATGATGGTTCCTGCCCACATTTGCACTTTTGGAGGACACAGAAAGAGGGCTCCGAACCAATTCTACTCTACCTACCAGCACCCTCACTGCTTCCTTTGCTGAGTTTCATGACTGCACACCAAATATACTGACCAGGAGCCTATTTACCGTATATCACACAGTGTAGTACAATTCTTGCACTTTAACTTCTATGGTTCCATCAGATAGGATCCTGGAGTTTGAAGCTTAGTGAGATACCAGGGCACTCTTATGAAGAATTCTAAATGCACCTCCCTAAAACTGCCAGTCCCAGGATTCCATAGGAGAGAACCATGACAATTAAAGTGGAATCATAGCCCTATAGTTCTGTAGTGTGAATGGGCCCCAGAGAACATGATGAATGCATCCAGAGAACATGATGAATATCAGTCCAGGAACCCCCAGAAACCCATGTGTTACAAATGAGAGGATCAGCAAAAGGCAACTGCAGCAGAAAAAGCCTTTTCAAATTTTCTGAAACTAAAATACCATAGATAGGATTCAATCCCATTGCATTAGTAACCACTGAAAGAGACAAGTTCACTACCATCCATATTAACTTTAATGTCCTTCCTTTTAGTCTCTTCTACATAAGAATCACTAGATAGCTGATACAAACTGAGCCAATGCAGAACAAGCATGTTCTTAAGGAGTCATGATGAGCTTTGGAACACTAATAAGTTTCCTATTGGAAAGGCATGTTGACCCGAAGACATATGATGGATTTATGTAATACCAAAATAAAAGTTAAATGGGTTTACTGATCACTCAATCTTCCCCCTATGAAGTCCACAGGATAAAGCAGGCTGAAAATAGTTTCCTAAATGAGAACTAAGGGTAAAGGTAAAGGTATTCCCTGTTGTCAAGTCGTGTCCGACTATAGGGGACGTTGCTCATCTCCGTTACTAAGCTGAAGAGCCAGTGTTGTCAAAGACTACTCTGTGATCATGTAGCCAGCATGATTGCACAGAATGCTGTTTACCTTCCCAAAGAAGTGGTACCTATTTATTTACTTGCATTTGCATGCTAGGTTGGCAGAAGCTGGGACTAGTGACAGGAGCTCACCCCATCATGCAGCATAAGAACTAGAAATGCATTAATACTATTCACCTAAGGCACACACTACACTTTTATGTTAACAAATGGAGAAACTGACTGATAAATCTTATCCCAAAACATCTGTCTCTTGCAAAAAGCTCAGACAATAGCTGTCAAACTGGCAATGCAGTTCACTGTACTATTAGAGGTCACTGTACTATTGGAGGTCATAGACTTGTACTTATAGAAATATGTCATTGCTTAACTATTCTACCTCAAAATTAGAATGGACCACCTTCAAATGTACCTCTCCTGCACTGCCAAATGTCAGATGATGGGCTGCTTTCAGAGTTTAAATCATTGGAGAATATCACAGGGAGAATATCATAGGGACCTAGTGTCCTCCTCCCATCATTAAATTGGCTTTAAATAATCCTTATCGTGCGATCGGGGTTCACACCCCCACATGCTTATCCCATCCTTCTCCCATGTTTAAAGTGTAATGGAGCCATCCCTATGCACTTGTCCCATCAGTAAAGCATAATGGAGCTGACATTTTATAATAACGTACCAAATGGCAGCTCCATTAAGTTTTACTGATGGGACAAGCATGGGGGGTGGCTCCATTATGCTTTAAATACAGGAGAAAGACAGGACAGGTGTATGAACCCTGATCATGCAGTTAGGATGATTTAAAGTTGATTTAATGATGGGAGGAGGGCACAAGCCTCCCATGTGATATTCTCCATAGAGGTTATGGGCTGTACAGTCCCCCTCCCAGTGTCTGATTATATTAGCAAATTGTGAATTATTGAAACCAACCATAGAACAGGGCAGTGACTAGGGGCCTCTAATTAATCTGTTCCAGAAGAAATCATCTCAGTTTATAAATATACACAATCTCACTCCTCAATCCAGTATTCTTCTTTTTACTATAAATTAATGAAGGGAATGGTTGCTGTTGCATCAGAGCAGTTCTAGAAGTGTATTACCATATTGACTACACATCTTCATTGGAATAAACTGCATTAAATTTAGTGAGCTATACTTCTGAATATGCATGCATAGGATTGCACTATAAAAAAACAATTCCCTGCCACTGCTCCTCTGGAATTATTGTCAAAGGTTCAGCAACATGAAGGTTTGTGTAGAATAAATTCAAAGTAAAAGCTACTTGAAAGTCTTATGTGGGCAGGGGACACACCTTGTAATTAATGTTTTAGCTCAATAGTAAATTCTTAATCTCACAAACAAGCTTTTTTTAAGAATTTAAGTGTGTATAATTGATATTTCAGTCTGAAGAGTGTATCAGATCTTCTTAATCCTCACTTTTTGTCTTCTGTAATTTAAATAATTCAAAAGCTGTGAGATGCTAGAGTGCTTTCTTTGTGTAATAAGGCAGCTCATACAGTGGGGCTACTCATTTTAAGTTCTCCTCAGTGCAAGTGGGCAAAGCACTGGAAAAAGAAGGAATCATAGAATCACAGAATCATAGAGTTGGAAAAGACCACAAGGGTCATCCAGTCCAACCCCCTGCCATGCAAGAACTCAAAATCAAAGCATCCCTGACAGATGGCCATCTAGCCTCTGATTAAAGACCTCCAAATAAGGAGACTCCACCACACTCTGAGGGAGTGTGTTCCACTGTCAAACAGCTCTCACTGTCAAGAAGTTCTTCCTAATATTGATGTGGAATCTCTTTTGCTACAGCTTGCATCCATTGTTCCGGGTCCTGTTCTCTGGAGCAGAAAAAAACAAGCTAGTGCCCTCCTCAATATGACATCCCTTCAAATATTTAAACAGAGCTATCATATCCTCTCTTAACCATCCCTTCTCTATGCTAAACATACACAGTTCCCCAAGTCTTTCTCATAGGGCATGGTTTCCAAACTCTTTACCATTTTAGTCACCCTCCTCTGGACACCCTCCAGTTTTTCAACATCCTTTTTGAATTGTGGTGCCCAGAACTGGACACGATATTCCAGGTGGGGCCTGACAAATGCAGAATACAGTGGCACTATTACTTCCCTTGATCTAGATACTATACTTCTACTAATGCAGCCTAAAATTGCATTGGCCTTTTTAGCTGCTGCATCACACTGTTGACTCATGTTCAACTTGTGGTCCACTAGGACTCCTAGATCCCTTTCACACATAGTCTTGTTAAGCCAGGTGTCCCCCATCTTATATCTATGCATTTCATTTTTTTGCCCTAAGTGCAGTACCTTACATATCTCTGTGTTGAAATTCATTTTGTTAGCTTTGGCCCAGTTTTCTAATCTATTAAGATCATTTTGAATTTTCATCCTGTCCCCTGGGGTAGTAGCTATTTCTCCTAATTTGGTTTCATCTGCAAATTTGAGAAGCATGCCCCCTATTCCTTCATCCCAATGATTGATGAAGATGTTGAAGAGCACTGAGCCCAGGACAGAACCCTGTGTCACCCCACTGGTCACGTCTCTCTAGGATGAAGAGGAGCCATTGCTGAGCACCCTTGGGTTCAGTCAGTTAACCAATTACTAATTCACCTAACAGCTGTATTGTCTAGTCCACATTTTACTATCTTGTTTACAAAAATATAATGGGGGACCTTGTCAAAAGCCTTACTGAAATCAAGATATGTGGTGTCTACTTGATTCCCTTCATCTAAGAGCTTGAAATCAGTCTTTAACAAAAAAAAAAAAAAAAAAAGTCTGATGGTCATGGATTTCAAGTCACATGCCTTCTAAGCACTCAGTATTGGCCTTCTGTTAAATGCACAACCCCTCTGCAAATGCACTAGATATTCTACCCAAGGAACAAACTATGATTTCCCCCTCAACTAAGAAGTAAAATCAACTTTGCATCAACTAAGCAAAAATAAATAATTTATTTAAATAGTATTAACTAAGCAAGAAATAATTATAAGTATTGCAGCAAGCATGAAGGAACACTTCCCCTTTCTGGACTATTATCCAGAGGAGACCCATCTTCATAGGTCATGAGGACTTTTAAAAAGTGAAGTCACTGTAAAGTAGGAGTGTGTGAATGCACTGAGGGCAAGGACCAAATTCCCCACCTTCATCTCTCCCAGTTATTTGTGTATCCTACACCCTTGCACTGTATGTGATGTTTCATATTTTCATATCTAGAGCCAGGCATATTCTGAAGGAGTCATGATTAGCCTTGGAACACTAGTAAGTTTCCCACTGGAAAGGTATGTTGATCCAAAGACATGTGAAGGATCTATGTAATACCAAAATAAAGGTTAAATGGGTTTTCTGATCACTCCATTATCCCCCTAGGCTTTCCATATATCCTCTTTCACTAGGGAGTGTATGATCTTACACTAAGGTGAGTAAGATCATAACTCCTACCTATTCCCTGCTATGTTTCCAGCAAATCCATCCATCTTGAGGTTGTCCTAAATCCAATCAATGGTGTGTGTGTGGGGGTGTTACTCTGAGGTTAAAGCCATCATTCATTCTGGCATCTCATTGTCAAATACCTGGGAAGACTACCAGTTCTTTGTTACACTGCAGGATTCCACCAAGTATCCCTCAAAGCCAGGAAATCAGATATAAAAATCAACCCCAACTCTAGCTTCATGTGTGTACAGAGGGTCTCTTTCACTCACTGTGTTGTCCTCAGACATTGTCTGAGCCACAGCTTGCTTTCCATAGATTCCTCTGCAGGACTGGTAAATGTCACCCTCTCTACAGCCCTAAGCCTCTGCTATCCAGTTTCCATGCCTCTGTTTTGGTTAGCCTTCTATGGTGTTTCTGATTAAATTATGACTATATGTTTTTGTGCTCTCTTGCATATTTCTAAATAAAACCTTATTTATTCATTAAAGTTGAAGTCCTCCCACAGTTAGTACTGGAATACACAGGTGAAAATGATCCTCAAAGTTACCCATCCTTTTGCAGACCCTCTGCTGAGCTAACAGCTTTCCATAGAAACACTATCATTGATGGTGGGGATCTCACCTTTTTTGGGTAACACAATGTGCCAGCACATTTTCCTGGAACTAAAAGTTCTGTGATGGCATTTCTGGTCTTGCTTTTGACCTGCTGCCAGGAGGTTTGCTGATTGTGGTCTATTAAAAGACAAAACTGCTATGTTTGGGGGCAGTTTTGTGTATGTCTTAGAGTTACTGGCAGGGGGAATCATACCCTGCTCTAGACTGCTATAGAATAAAGTGGAATGCAGCTCCCTCTTCACATGTGAAATTTTTTCTAGACTGTTTTACTCTAGGCTACAAATGTGATACTGTGTGCCTGAATGCAGCCTCACAAAATAAAACAGAAAAAAATTTCCTTCTGGCATTGAATTTACCATATATGTAAATGAGATAATCCAAGCATTTGATTTTTCCTATGCTCTGATATGCTAAATATTTCCCTATAACTAAATAGTGATGCAGTACACTCCAGGACATCAGTTGCTAGGAAGCAAACAGCAATGGAAGAGCAATTGTTTTCATGCCCTCCTTGAGGGTATCCTGGGAGCCAGTGTTAGAAAGATGGTGCTAGACTATAGTGATGCAATTGGGTTCTTTTTAATGTCTGATGAACTCTTTGTCTAGGTAAAGTGTAAGCAAGAGGGCCAAACTAGCCAATATACTTAGCACCTATTTATAAGAAGTGCTCTTTTGAGGTGAAAGATATCTATTTTTCATAGCACTTGCTTTCCATCAGGTCCATATCTTCTAAATTAGCTTGCTTTGTTTTTGAGTGGTCATTGTAAGACAAGCAAAGGCTTGGTTTATAACTCTGCCAAGACACATATTTCTGAAAATCTGTCATTGGAAGGAACACATGCTAATTACAGGAAATATTCATTTGCCTTTATGTCTAATTAGACCCTCAGCCAGTTCCTATACCATGTAAGTGTGTGTGTGTGTGTGTGTGTGTGTGTGTGTGTGTGCGCGCGCGCGCCATAAAGTTGTCTGTCAACTTATGGAGAATTTCATAAGGGTTTTTGAGACAAGAAATATTCCAAGGTGGTTTTGCCAGTTCCTTCCTCTGAAATACAACCTGAAGCACCTTGTATGCATTGGTAGTCTCCCATCTATGCACTAAACAGGGATGCCCCTGCTTAGCTTCCAAAATGAGACATGACCTGGTGCCTTTAGAGTATTTAGACCCTTGTAATTCCCCATCCATAAATACTAGCACATAATATAACCACTCTGTCAGTTCATTTTGCATTACTGAATTCCTAAATTAATCAACTTACAGGCATTTGGAGACCACTTTGGGACTATGTTCTATTGTTAATGCATAAGCATTTACTTAGAGTCTACAATAATATTCCAGCATGTTAAGCTGGAAAGATAACTAGGTTGGTGCATTGTCTAGCAAACAGAAGAATGGCTGAACTTAACGTGCTCTGGTTTTGGAACAAGGGACATGAGGTAAAAGAGAAAAAGCAAGATAATGTTACTCCTCTTGTACTTTAGCAACTCTGCATAGCTACTTATTGACAGAGATCTGTTCTGAACTGCAAATAATAAAATTATGCCTTTTTTGTGCTGTTAATGAAATGCAAATTAAAATTGGGTGCACATTAATGCAAAGAGTTGAATATCCATTTAATCAGATCCTCCCTGCAGGGTCCAATGATAAAAATGACAGATGACTTGCATTACTAATTCTGGACTTGTCGCATCGTGTAGGCACTTACCTTGTAAACGAACCATTATAATGGCACCTGCCTGCTGGGCTGAAGGCTTATGCTGATTAGGTCTAGGTCAAAAAAGAAAAAGAAAACCTTTGAAGATCAGGTTCCATTCTCTGAGTTAGGTGTTTTAAGAAGAGCAAGGATTGAAACCAGATCTGTACTACAAAGCTAAACTGGTTTTACATCAGCTTAGCTGTCGTAGTGTTTCTAAAAGATATCTGTAGAAGATGGAGCAAACTTGTTTTCTGTTGCTCCAGAAAATGGTATATGAGCAAACTGAAATAAAAGAGATTCCACCTAAATGTTAGCAATATTTTCTTGATTGTAGGAGCTGTTTGACATTGGAATAGACTTCATCTGAAAATGGCGGACTGTCCTTCATTGGAAGTCATCAAACAGAGGGGGATGGCCATATCTCAAGAGTGATTAACTGTATTTTCTTGTATGTCAGGAGATTGGACTCGGTAGTACTCAAGGTTCCTTCCACTGCTATGATTCTATGATTCTACATACTCTATATTTAGTGTCAAGAATGGGGGAGATGCTTATGGGATTTTTTGCCTCATGTGTGAACTTGGCTGACTTTGGGTCCATTTCCATTTCCATAGCCATTTCTTGCTTCACCTTGGGAGGCAAAATGTCATGAGCCAGCCCTCATAAAAGGCAACAGTGGAAGAAGTACAAACACTATACTCAGTGACTGTTATATCTGAACAATGACACACACAAAAAAAATTGTCTCCAGCTAATTACCACTGTATTGATAAAGCCCTTTCAAACACATTAAGCACAGAGAAAACCCAGCTTTGCTACCTTGTGTATGCTCAACAGGGAATTGTTCACATGTATGATTTTAATAACATTTTGGGACATGTAAAGTTCCCTCTATGACCCCGAACTGACCTCTGTGGATGTCAGCCATAAGCCTCTAGATGGTAAGTCAGGTAGGCACAGAAAAAGGGCCTGCCCAAACAACTGGAAAATTCCCTACCAGACAGGTTTGGGAGTTGCTATAGAGAAAGACCATTATCCCAAAAGTCAACATAATAGTGCTTGTTTGTCCTGAGTCTTACACGTGAAGGGGCAGTGATCAGATTTAAGTGCACCCTTTTCTCTCTAGCCTCCCTCCTTGATTGTGTCAAGACTCAAGTGCATTGTTTAGGTCATGTATGCTCTTTCAAAATATCTTACTTCAGAGGTTCTTGATCTGTGGTCAATGGACACCTAAATTCTCTCTCTATATATAGACTATATCTATATCATCTAGACTCTAGGTATCCATGGATAACAGGTCAAGAACCTCTGAAATAAGAGGTTTTGAAAGAGCATACATAGAGAATATAGTCCATGAACCATGTGTAAAATACTATTTTCCTTTTATTTCCTTCCTGTTGTTTCAACAATTTTGCTTGGAATCACAGAATTGGAAGAGACCACAAGGACCATCCAGTGCAACCCCCTGCCTCACAGCAATACACAATGAAAGTACTCCCAACAGATGGCCATCCAGCCTTTGTTTGAAAACCTCCAATGAAGGGGACTCCACTACACTCCAAGGCAGCATATTCCACTATCGAATTGCTTTTACCATCAGGAAGTTCTTCCTAATGTTTAGGTGGAATCTCTTCCTGTAGCTTGAATCCATTGCTGCTCCAGATCCTAGTCCCTGAAACAGTGACATTCTCAATATGACATCTTTTCACATATTTAAACACGGCTATCATGTCATGGCTAAGCCTTGTTAGCAGTTAAAGCCTTTAACTTTAATGTGATAACTTAGTCTGATTTTATCCTAGAAGCACTAACAAACATACACAAATGGCTTATTCATATTGTTCAAAGCCTGATCCTTCTTAGTGCTCCTTTGAGGGGAAGCACCAAAGAGCTGTCACTACCACCATTTTCCTGCCAAGGCATTCAGAAAGGCCCGAAGCAACACCATGGCAGAGAGAGTAGAAGGGCTGGTGCCACTTTCATGTTCTCCCAGGACAGACTGAGCTCTGGCCTTTCACCATTCTACTCAAATAAGGGAATGATTTCTTTTTCAATAAGAGTTAATACAGTACTTACATTGACCTGTGGATAACTCAACCTGGGTTCTTGGGGTCAATTTTTTGACTGAAATTGCTAGACATATGCACAAGTATACACAGTAAGATTAGTCTGGTATGACTTGTTTTTTGAGAAACCCATCCTGACTTTTAGTAATCATGGCATTTCTTTCTAAGTGCTTACAGACTATCTGTTTAATAGTCTGCTCTAGGATTTTTCCGGGTATTGATGTCGGGGTGACTGGGCAGTAATCTTTTCTTTCCTTTTTGAAGATGGGGACAACATTTGCGCTCCTCTAGTCCACTGGGACCTTTCCTGTTCTGCAGGAATTCTCAAAGTTTATTGCCAGTAGTTATGAGATTACTTCTATCAGATATTAAATCACTGTTTAAGTGACTTTTTTTTTCATCAAGAGGAGAACTCACAAATTCTATCAGATTCTCAAAGGGGCCTGTGATCCAAACAAGGTTGGCCACTGTCTTGGATGTTTGCTTTATCAATATAACATACAAGTGATGCATCAAATGTGTCTCTGGTGACATCTGCTTTTTAGTAAAATGGTTTGATGAGTATATGGCCATAAACTATAAGCTTTAAAAGTTGTTCCCCACCCACCCCATTTTCAACTATGTCCAATGATTACTTTTCGTTATACCACTGAGTATTTCTTTCAATAGTCTTCCACTGAAAACAGTAAAACCAAGGCCTACATCCAATGTGCAGCACCAGTATGTTGGCATTTTCTTCTATTTGACTGTCTCCAGCAGCTTCCTAGCCCTCTGGCAGGTTTATATGGTGCATGGGGTATACAGTAATAAGAGAAGATCCCCCCTCCCACTTCCACTAGATTCCATTGCGCCATCCTTCTGGATCCTGCTCTAAAATGTTTAACTTTAGCTAGATTATTCCAGAGCTTCTAACCAGGCTTTTGATTCTATCTTGTTTTTTTTAGCTATTTAATTTTAAAGCACAATGGACATGGTACCAGGACAGCAAAATGAAGCCTGTTGAAATGACATTGTTGAATTATCGGTATCACTGCAACAGCCAAAACAGCAAATGACAATGTATGTAGAAAGAATGTTCTGCTCCCCATCATAGCTGGGGTGACTGCTACAGGCCAAGAGACAATCTTTTTGAAGTTAAGCAGTACCTCTCCCACAGAAATCCTAGTCCAGACTTCAAAAGAGTATGAAGAAGTTCCTGAGGGAACAAAATATATATGATAGATGACAAAGAGTGGGCCATTGAGATAATTATGTAAATGGACTCAAAGCTATAATTGCAAAAGGAAAAGTATTTGGGTGAATGAATTAACATTCTAAAATGTAAGAGAACTGATAATATTTTGGCACTGGGCCCATGTTCATCTCAACCTTGTGGATTTCAAACAGCATTCCAGGGGACTGGGGATTCAAAGGAGCTTAGAGCTCTTCAAATGAGAAGATCTCCTCAAATGAAGTTTTTTTTAAAAAAAAAGACACACATTTCAATTATCTGTGAAGCCAGCTCCAACAACTAATCTAGACCCTCTGTTCTGTCTAGGTAGATGGTTCATGCCAGCATTTGCTCAGAGACAGAATAAAGTGGTGGTGTCTGTTCTGTTACAATATGTTTCGCACGCACACCCACACACCCATGTTCCACACAGTTCTTCCATGGGGCAGACTTTTTGAACAGTCAATATTGTAATTTCCTTTCTTTTCCCTAATTTCTCATTGGCCTTCTTGAGCTCTCTTTACAAGATTCTTTTCCATCATTCCTTACAGTACTCATTTACTGAAGACTTGTGCTAGTATCCTTAGATAGAATTTATTATTAGGTTATGGGCAGGCATGCATAAGCTATCTGATTAACAGCCAAACATCACTTTATGTTAAAAGATATGGTTGACAGCCTTTTTCTTCTATTCCCCCATTCCATTTTCTCTCTTTCTTTTAGAGTTGAGGCAGATTTGAATTTTATTAGAGGAAACAGCACAAAGAGTTTCCCCTAGCCATGAGTTTACTAGTAATTCTCTTCATTGTCACCAAAGAAGTGGGCACAAATAATATTCCTTAATACAACTGACTATAAAAAGTCCCAGACCTGGTCCAATGAGAGTCCTTCCCACTCTCATACCTTCCATGGGCACTTTTTACCTAATTGGGATGTTTGGGGGGGGGGTCCCATACACTTCAATGGGAAGTGGGTCTCTTGGATTTTGTTTTCATTTTAAATTTTCTTTGTCCTTCTATAAACATCAGGGACCTGTTACCATGCTGCTCCCTTCCAATATGCTGATACCTCCATGCTGTTTCTCTGATGTCCTATTGACTTCATCTCTGTTGGCATTCAGTACCTAAATTCATGTTTAGAGGAAGTGATGCCGGCACTTGTTAACCATACAAGGGATAATTTTAGCTGATAAAATTTTAATGGCCAGTACTGGTAATAAACATTGATAGGAGCATTATTTTATTTTACTTTATTTTTATTCTATTTTTATTTTAGATGTTGTAATTTGTATTGTAGTTTGCAGTTTTGATGGTTTGCATTGTCTAATTCTGCAAATGCCTTGCACTAACAGCAATAAGTCAGACTGATTATGATGGTGATGAAGAGATGGAAGGACTTGGGAAAGGTAAAACATCTACATGAAACCACAGGCAGAAATCATAGAATCATAGAATCATAGAGTTGGAAGAGACCACAAGGGCCATCCAGTCCAACCCCCTGCCATGCAGGAACTCCCAATCAAAGCATCTCCGACAGAATGCAGGCATGGGGCAGGATGTTATCAGTACACTGATGACACTCAAACATACTTCTCCATGCCTTCAAAAATAGCTTCAGTTAAAGATAGTGTGTCTCTTCCTAATGAATGCTTGAAAAAGGTAATGGGCTGGATGAAGAAAAAGAAATTGAAACTGAATCCAGACAAGACAGAGGTGCATACTATCAAGGGTCCTAATCTGGGACTGGATGGGGTTACACTCGCCATGAAAGACTGTGTTCACATTTGGGGAGTGCTCCTGGATCTGTCCCTCCAAATGTTGGCTCAGATAGATGCAATGGTCAGGAGTGCTTGTTATCGGCTTTGCCTGCTAGGCCAACTGCACCCATTCCTAGAATGGAGGACCTAAAGTTGGCAGTGCATGTGCTGGTAACCTCAAGGCTGAACTTCTGCAATGCCCTCTACATTGGGCTACCTTTGTACCAGGTCCAGTAACTCCAACTGGTTCAGAATATGGCAGCCAGACTGATTACAGGTACATCCAGGAGTGATCATATCACACTGATCTTAAAATCACTCCGTTGGCTGCCAATTAGTTTCCAGGCAAAGTACAAAGTGTTGGTTATTACTTTTAAAACCCTATAGGATTGCCTTCTCTTGTACAATCCACCCTGTACACTTTGGTCCTCTGGGAAATGTTTGTTCCAACTGGCCAGGACTAGCCTGGCAATGGTTTCCCAGACCTTTTCATCTGCTGCTCCCAGACTCTGGAATGATCTGCCAGAAGAGACAAACCAGCTGAAAACAGCAGAGAGCATTTAAAACAATGTTAAAGACACATCTCTTCTGGCAGGCCTATCTAGTCAATAGTTTTTTGTGAGTTTTTCAGGCTGTGTGGCCATGTTCCAGAAGAGTTTCTTTCTGATGTTTCGCCAGCATCTGTGGCTGGCATCTTCAGAGAAGCCTGAAAAACCCACAAAAAAATATGAATGCCAGCCATGAAAGCCTACAACTTCACACTATCTAGTCAATTTTTAATCATGATTTTTTAATTTATATATTTTAAAGAATGTATTATATGAGTGTTTTTAATGGTTTTATAGTATTGTATTTTAACTGCTTTTTCTGTTTTCTTTTTTAAATTGTGTTTGGTATTTTAACATGTTAAAATACAGCCTTGAAGAGAGGTAGGAAAGAAATAAAATTTGTTGTCATTGTTGATAATAATGATGAAAGATGAAATGATGAGTTCTAGAAATCATCCCCTAACAAAGTGGATAAAATAATTTTTAAAGGTAAAAATAAAATTAATATTTTTGTTGTGTGCTTTCAAGTCATTTCTGACTTGTGCCAACCCTAAGGCAAAACTATAATGGGGTTTTCTTGGCAAGATTTGTTCATAGCGAATTTGTCTTTGCCTTCCTCTTCCTCTGAAGCTGAAAATGGTGACTTGCCCACAGTCACCTTTGTAAGGATTAATCCCTGATCTCCAGAGCTGTAATCCCTGTACTCTCTAAAATTAATGTAAAAATCTTTAAATACTAAGGCTAAGTTCTGCCAGTGTAGCTACACAGAAGAGTACCACAGGAGTGATGGCTTCCAGCCAGGCAATGATACAAGTGAATTCTCTCAGCATACATGACCTTGGCCAATCAGGTTATGTCAATGTAATAGTGATTTACATTGATGCAATGATTGGCTGGGCATTGTCTCTACAGCTCCCTCATTTGGAAGCATACTAGCTCCTGATCCTTTCCCTATTTGCCCATTCCTATTACACTCCCATTTTTATGAAGTGGAGAATTAGCTCAATTCAAATGTTGGAAGGACTGTGTCCTATACAGAATTATGGATTTATCTGAACATGGAAAGCTCAAAATGACAGATAATTTGCTCAATACCTTGGGACACACCAAATCCTCCTGGTTCCAAGTACTACAAGCGCTCTCCTTTGCAAAAAGCAAATTGATAAAGGACAGTTTTCCCTGTTCCTTGACCTTTTATGAACACATTTTTATAGCAAAAGGACAAAGATCTAAAGGTGGAGCATCCAGAATATATTAAAATCTAATACAATCCACCTATGGCATGAGTCAACCTACCAGGAGAGTTTGGGAATCTGATATAAACATGCATATCTCTGAAACCACCTGGGCTTTTTTTTTTTAACATTGAGAAACTTGAAGGTATAGGACAGTTTTTCTGATAATCATGTGTCTCAAATCCTCTTCCACCAGTTACTCGGTTGAACACCTTCTGTTTTCCAACATCTCACAATTTCAGCTTTGGCTGCTGAGATGAGGAATGTGACAAGTTTTCAATTTTTCAGGTGGCTATTGTCCTTGCTGTAAATCGATAGCATTAGAAGACTTGGCCAAAATCATACAGGTTGTTTTACAATATCAGAAATTTGGGTTAGAACAAAATTCCAGAAAGCTCTAACCTTGGGACAATCCAACCACATATGTAAATA
>JAIPUX010001232.1:2231206-2242123 GCA_020142125.1 Phrynosoma platyrhinos
ACATAGTTAAAAGTCCTAAGACAAAATACAAAGAAATTAAATAATAAACGACAAGATAAATCATCCCATTGTTACATTACAGAGAACCAGGATCAACTAAAGGAGGGAACAGCCCGGGACTGGGCAGTTAATCTGGGAAGGCTTGCCGGAAGAGATCCATCTTGACAGCTTTTTTAAAGCTGTCCAAAGATGTTAGCTGACAGATCTCGTCCGGCAGGCCGTTCCAGAGTCTAGGGGCGATGATAGAAAAGGCCCTCTGGGAGGTCGCAGATAGCCTTGATCTTTGAGGCACTAAGAGATTTCTCCTCGAGGACCAGAGCGCGTGGGGGGATTGTACGGGAGGAGGCGGTCTCTGATATAGCTTGGACCCAAGCCATTTAGGGCTTTAAAGGTAACCAACACCTTGTACTGGGCCCAGAAGTGAATAGGCAGCCAGGTGAGGGACCTCAAAACCGGAGTGATGTGGTCCCTCCTGGATGTTCCAGAAATAAGCCTGGCTGCCATGTTTTGAACCAGCTGTAGCTTCCGAACCAAGCACAAGGGTAGCCCCATGTAGAGCACATTACAGAAGTCGAGGCGTGAGGTTACCAGTGCATGCACAACGGTCGAGATCCCTTACTTCCAGAAAAGGGCGCAACTGGCATATCAGCCGAAGCTGATAACAGGCGCTCCTGACCGTCACATTAACCTGATTTGCCATCAGGAGCGACAAGTCAAGGAGCACCCCCAAGCTGCGAACACAGTCACTGGAGGAGAGTGTGACCCCATCCAGGACTGGAGGTTGCAGCCCAATTCCTGTTTTCGGGGCCGTTACTGTGAGCACCTCCGTCTTGTCTGGATTCAATTTCAATCTGTTTTTCCTCATCCAGCCCATTACCGCCTGAAGACATTCATTGAGAGAAGAGATGCCATTGGAATTTGAGGCCGATGAACAAGACACGGAGAAATAGATTTGAGTGTCATCAGCATACTGATAACACCCAGCATCATAACTCTGTATTATCTCACCCAGCAGCTTCATATAGATGTTAAATAATGTCGGGGACAAAATAGCTCCTTGAGGGAAACCACAAGTGAGTTCCCTCTTGCTGGAACTACAGTCCCCAAGCAGCACCCTCTGGGACCTACCCAAGAGGAAGGACTGGAACCACTGCAAAGCAGTGCCCCCGATACCTAATCCCTATGAGGTCTTGGAGGACATGTGTCACCTTGCATCCAACAATAGGAGAATAACTAGTCTCTGATCCATTCCTCACCATCCAATAAGCCATGTTTGGGGTTGGAGTATCTTAAAAGATGGGTTTAGGGGTGTGGGGTATGCCAGGACAAATGCATCCAGAGGAAAATGTCTTAGATGAAGCAATATGGGACAAAGGCAAAAGGTAACTATAGGTCATGTGGCAGCCATGATGAGCAAGCAGTTGGAAGGGTGCTGTGTTACAGGAAGATGATGACACACAGGCAGGACATGGCATCACCAGGCTTCAATATTGCAAAGTCATGCCACATGGGGAACAAGAAACTGTGTTGCACACCAATAAGAGGTTGGATTAGAAGCTCCAGCAATTAATCTGTATATAAGGGAGGTGCTCCAATACTCTGTGTGGTGGTGGTGATGTATATAGTGAGCGGAGCATTTTGTCAGTTGGTGTGAGATATTGTAAATATTGGAATGAAGATTAAAAGCCTCCTTGAGAGTACTCAGTGTGTTGTTGTGTCTGCAGCTTCTGTGTGGGGGAGAAGGAGTTCCCCAGCCTGCACTGAACTATACAGCAGAGCTTTCTGTGGTGTGTGTTCCTGGTGCACAAGCTTCAGCATCTAGACTTCAGGTCGAAAGCACACCAACAGGGGAGACATGTCATAGCTTTGCCAGCAAGGAACTTTTAAATATACATATTGATCTAGGATCTTAGCCAGCATTTTGAAGCATCCCAGAGCTGTTTTGAGCATTTTTTCAGTCACGTTTTTAATGAGTTTATTGAGCTGGGGTGGTGGTGGTTGAGGATCAGTGAAGTTATCATGGGATAAACTAGATCCCTCCAAGGGCCACATCACACAATTCCCAGCCCTGCTTTACTACTTAAGCAGTTCATCTGTGCCCTCAGGAAATCTGCAATGCAAAGAACAAAAAAATTGATGCCCAAGACAGAACATTGCCCCTGTATGCATTAAGCACTTTTTTATTCTTTGCAAATGCTGAACAATCAGTGCCCAAGATTAGCTGTACCCAGGACCCAAGAACAATAAGAATGGGCTGTTTTGCCCATGATAGAGAGGAGAATAGGGTAGCACAGGCTGCAGAACTATTATAATGAGAATGGGGAAATTATACATTGTGAATCATGATTAAGTATATGTTACAATCAATTACAAGTCACATAATAATAATAATAATAATAATAATAATAATAATAATAATAATAATAATAATAATAATTTATTTCTTATATCCCACCTTTTGCCTAAGCAATCAAGGCAGCTTACAAATATAAAGTAAATACAATATTGAAATAAACATAATAAGATTAAGACAGCACGCATTCTGCCTTCTCTCCCTTCTGATGATGGTGGATGGAGGGAGGGCCTTCTTCTTTTCAGGTTAGGCCCATGGAGCCAGCCTGCATTCTCTTCCTCCAGATGATGGTGGATGGAGGGAGGGCCTAGCCTGAAAAAAAAATTCAGAACACATTAATTCAGAACAAAAAATCATTCTCAACAGGGAATTGCTGGGTCATGCTTTTATCTAAAACAGAAAACTGAGCAGTTAAAATAAATAAAATTTGTAATATTAAACAAGAAGAACTGCCAGGCTAATATTTCTTGAGCATAGGCAGTATTGAAAGACAGTTGGTGAGAGGGACACTCTTTGATAGAAAGGGACAATGCACCATAATAATCAGGGACATTAATCTCAAGTACAATTGGGGTCAGTATTATTGTTAGGAGTGAAAGATACTAAATATATGGGAATGAATGTCTCGTACACACACGCTCATGCATAAACACACACCATATACACTACCAAGCTTGAAGCTGTTGAAGCCTACAGAAGGCAGGAGGAAAAGAGGAAGTTTACATTCCACATGGATAGACTCAATTGCAGCCGCTATCAGCCTGGGTTTAGAAATCAGAACGCTTTCCGGTTTCTAAAAAGTACTGGCTGAGCCCATCTGAGACCCAGGCTGATGGCATCCAGCGATTCAGCAGCTATTTAGCATGTGATAATCCCTGCTTCCATCCCACCTCCTGGCTGCAGCCTAGGAGGCGTGATTTGATTTAAAACCCCAAGTGATAAGCTCCTTTAACTGCCCTGGCTCAGTGCTAGGGAATCCTAGGAACTGTAGTTTATTGTGGCACCAGAGCTCTCTGACAGAGAAAGTTAAATGGCTCACAAAGCTATAATTCCCAGAATCCTCTGGCACTGAGCCAGGTTAGTTAAAGCGGTCTCAAACTAGATTATTTCTGCAGTGTGTTTTGGACCTCTGTTACTGACTTCTGTCTTTCTCCCATTGTATATATAATGGGGAAGGAAGAAGGGAAAGATGAGAAAGCATACAACTGTTCAGTGTCAGCTGTTCAGTGTGAGCTTTGCATATATACACTGGGCCCTTGGTATCCACTGAGGTTTGATTCCAGGATCATCCATGGATATAAAAATCTATGAATGCTCAAGTCCCATTAAATACAGTGCACCCTTGCTATCCATGGGGATTCATTCCAGATTCCCCCCGCCAATAGTAAAAAACACGGGACCTTAAGTCTCGTTCTTTTCAACAGGCATACGCTCCTGCTCTTGCTGCCACATGTGCACATGCCCATTAAGAAAGCCAGGGCTTGCCATCTGTGGAAGTTCAAACCATGGATGGCAAGCCCACGCTTGGCATGGGTGCACTGTACAGTGATGTAGTAAAATGGTGTCCCTTATATAAAATGACAAAATTAAGGTTTGCATTTTGGAAGTTATAGATTTCTTAAATATTTTCAAGCTCTGGATGGTTGAATCTGTGGGTTAGAAATTCATGACTATAGAGGGATGACTTTACAGAAAAGAAATAATTTTAAACATTTAAAATAATTTTTGAAATGATTTTTTTTTTTAAAAAAAAACCCTTATAGATCAGTATTTTACTTCAGGGTGGAGAAAGTGCAAACATAGGCCATATGAGGTTCCTTAGGCCCCACTGGTAGCCCCTAGAGCTCTTCAAAGAGGACCAACATTATTTTGGTCACTTTTTGCTTGTTAAAAAACCTAAATGGGTTTAAATGATACAAAAGATTTCTACTCACCTAAAATTCCCTTAAATTTTTTGAAATTGCCAAAATGAAAGAGGAGGGTTTGAAGTCATTGCTAATCTCATCAGGAGTGCCAGTGTAGCCCTCCAGGGAAAGGCAAGGGTGAAAAATGCCCCCTTCCCCCTTTGCAGATACCCAGCCCTGCTTAATCTACCTCTGCAAAACAAGTGTCATGAAGTTCCATGACATGCCAATTCACCTTCCTGGGAATATAGGATTTATAACTGAGATCCCTTGTACTCTACACTAACTGTGGCTGGAGGCTGTATTCCATACCTTATGATACCTTTATAGTTCTGCAGATTAATTTATCCCTTGTTCTGATAAAACATAGAATTTACTCAAGATATGGAGCCTAGAAGCCTGCTAACAATCTTCAGGAATACACATGCACACACAAATGCTTGGGGATGGTGTGTTAAATGCTATCTTGCTAGAGCAAAAGCACGGTCAGTGAAGAGATAAATCAAAATACAGTGAGTAATCTGCCTTCTCTATACAAACTGTAAATCAAGAAGAAAGATGGGGAGATTCTCAGATTGGTTGTAGTGCAAATGGAAAATCGCACATTTTGTCCGTTGGGGGAGGGATATAGGAGAGAAACATAAATACATAACTAAAAAAAAAAAAAAGCTTAGAATGCAGTAATGAATGCAAGACTATTTGCCGTACTTTAAAACCACCAAGTTCAAGAAAATTGAAAGACGGGAAGTGATAACAAGATTTCACATTCTTTGTCTCCATTGAGCTTGGACAGTTTGATGGCTTTTTATTGTTCTAAAGTTAGATTTCTTGTAATATATCTGAACAGAACAAAGCACACAATTGACAACTGACATTTAGTAGTACACTCAATAAGGAGGATCAGGTGCCCCACGGGGGGACATCTGGACAACCAAGCACACACAGTTCAACCTCCAAGACCCCAATCCAAAACAAACCCATTAAAAAAACATACTCCTTTGAAGGCTCTGGCAGATATGACTCTCCAGTTTAATGTTATTTCAGCGTTTCCCCCCACACCGAAAAGGGACTTTGAGGGACCTAAAAGGATTGTGTACTTTATTTGATGGGCTATATTCCATCTGATGGTGTAAGTTTTAAAGATAAAGAACCACAAGAAGATAGAGCAGAGTCTTGAGTTGATCCACCATCATTTAGAGTGTGGACAGCAAGCTGAGCAGACACATAGGTGATATGGCCACAATCGTTCCCCACAGTGATAAAGTGCCCTGTATTTCCATTTAAAAGACAAATAGACCCTGTCTGACCTTTGAAACTAAGCATGGTTAGACCTGATTAGTACTTGCACAGGAGCCCAGCAACAGATAACAGATGCTGTAGGCTATATTTCAGAGGAAGGAATTGGCAAACCATCTCTGAGTACTTCTTGACTAAGGGCCTCTGCACACCAGCCCAAAGGGAGGCAGAGTTGGAGCAGGGCAGCTGCATGCCAGCTGCCCCAATCCCACACTGATGCTGTCCTGATGCTGCGCACCATTACTCATGGTGCATGGTGTCAGGACACCCTCCCAGCACAATGTTCGGACATGCTGCACCAGAAAGGGTGAGGAAGAGCCACGTGCCGGCTCTTAGGGCAGCCTTTTGCTGCCCCTAAAAGGAGTGGCATTTTACCGCTCTTTTTGGGGCAGTTAAAAGGGAGGATCGGGGCCACGGCATATGGTATCTGCAGCCCCATTCTGCCACTTCCCGGGGCAGCCCAGGGCCACCCATCTGCACACCCCCTAAGACAACCCCATGCAATTAATGGGGTTACCATAAGTTGATAGGTGACTTGAAGCCACATGCACACAAACAATTGCTTAATACATATACATTAGAGTATGTAAGTATTATGAAAGCAATTATATATTTCCTTTTGTTGCTGTTTTACTTTTGTAGGGTTTTTTATTATGCTTAAGTGGTCAACCTAGTGAAGCAGGGTTGTTATGGTCTCAGAACTAGACTCAGCCATTTCTAATTCAATGAACAAATTCTGAGAGCTAAGAATAAAGGACACTTTATTGCCAGACCATTTCTAAAGAAATCTGGGTGTCTAGGCTTGTCTAGTCCACCATTATCTGCTCTAAAGTTTCCAGCATTCCAAACAGATGACAATATTACCAGCTACTGCACCCATCAGAGGCCTTTTTAAGCCTAGGACAATGTCTAATCTGAACCTTCAGCCTGGGAATTGAAGGTTGCATCCACACTACAGAAATAACCCAGTTTGATGACACTTTAATTACCATGGCTAGTGCTATGGGATTCTGGGAACTTTAGTTGGCTGTGACACCAGAGCGCTCTGACAGAGAGGGCTAAATGTCTCACAAAACTACAATTCCCAAATTCCATAGCACTGAGCCATGACAGTTAAACTGGATTATTTTTGCAGTGCAGACTCAGCTCAAGTCATCCCAAGACCAGGTCCAATTCTAGGGCATTTAATTTTGCTCAAGAGCAGAACATGGTACTTACAAAAGTGCGTACATAATACATTCACACAATAGTCTGTTACAAAAGACTAGCCATACTCTGTTTGTATTTTTTCCCTGTTAACAAGCCCAACACCTGCACTGTTACATAAACTCTGGTTTAAACAAAAACTGTGTTTAATTCATTTTTAAAGCTCATCTGAAGTTATCCTTTCAATCCCCCAAGCTGTAAGATTTCCACATCCCTGACTGCTTAACATGCACATTGGAGCTTCCAACTCTGAGCCATATAGATTTGTCTTTGTCTTTTGTGCTAATTATTAGCTTCTGCAGAGCTGTCTCTGTGGGTGAACACATAAAGAAACAAAGGCGGCAAGGTTGTAAAACCTGTTATCTCTATCAGGACACATTATTTGATAAGGTGCTACGCTAATAGTAACGCATGTCAAATTGTGTTTGGACAGATCATTGTGCTGGGAATTGGAGGGTATATTTGTCTGTAGACATCAGCACCTGGAAGAGTCAAGAGAAATTCATACCAATATCTGTGGCTGACGGTGTAAGTAACAAAACCTCTCCAAGAGGTTATTTCACAAATGGATGCAACAGAGATAATGAGCTACTCATTCCTTTTGTTTTAAAAGTTCACTTGCCCATTTAGATCAGGTTAATAAATCATTTCTGACTTATGGTGGCCCTAAGGTGACCCTATTGTGGTGTTTTCATGGCAAGGATCTTCAGGGGTGGATTGCCATTGGCATCCTCTGAAGCTGAGATAGTGTTACTTGCCCAAAGTCAACCTGTGGGCTTCATGGCTCAGTGGAGATTTGAATTGTAGTCTCCAGAGTAGTGGACTCTTAAAAAAATAACTAAGGGCTTCTGCAGACTGGCCCAAAGGGCCAGCCTGGAAGCAGAGATGGGGTGGGGCAGCTGCACGCTGGCTGCCCCAACCCCATGCTGACATTGTCCTGATGCCGTGAATCGTTACGCACAGCATGTGGCGTCAGGACGCCCTTCAGATGCAGCATTCAAACACTCTGTGCTGCAAAGGGTGCTGAAGAGCCACACATCAGCTCTTAGGGTGGCCTTTTGTCACCCCTAAAAGAAGCGACATTTTGCCGCTCTTTCAGGGGCTGCAAAAGGGAGGATTGGGGCTGCAGCGTGTGCTTGCCCTGGCCCTGATCCATGGCTAGCAGGGGCAGCTGTCTAAACTCTAAGGCAATCCCCACAATTTAAGCAATAGCAATAACAAGTACATTCTATACCACGTATCAGTGAATGGGCACTCTCTAAGTGCTTTACAATGTGTGAGCCAATTGCCCCCAACAAGCTGGGTACTCATTTTACTGACCTACAAAAGGATGGAAGGATGAAAGGACTCTAGAGCCCCTCTCTAGGCTCAAACTTACAACGTTGTGGCTGTAGTACCAGCATTTAACCAATGTGCCACCAAGCAGTGGAGTCTCCTTCCTTGGAGGTCTTTAAGCAGAGGCTGGATGGCCATCTGTCGGGGATGCTTTGATTGGGAATTCTTGCATGGCAGGGGTTGGACTGGATGGCTCTTGTGGTCTCTTCCAACTCTATGATTCTATGATTCTAAGGCTCCCCTAGAATACCAAAATATTCAATATTTTGAGCTTAATATCATCAGCCCCTTATAGGGAGTGTTGTAATAAAGCATTACCTATATTGGCAAAGAATTGGACTATATTTGCTTTGAAAACCACCTTGATTTCATTCTTGGGGGTGTTGGAGAGGAACATAAGTTGTTGGGTTTAAAAAAAAGAAAAAGAAAAGAAAACAACGATTTCATAGTACATAGTTATAGCACTATAATTTCACTTTAACTGCCATGGGTACATCCTAAGGAATCCTGGGGTTGGCAGTTGAGAAATCTCACTCAGAAAGTTCCTCTCATGTCTCTTACCAAATTACAGACCTCAGGATTCCATACGATGTTACCCTGACAATTAAAGAGAAGCATAGCACTATAATTGTGTAGAGCAGTGTGAACAAAGTGTAACCCACAGGCTGCATATGAGCCCCAGGACCATTTTTGTGGGTCCCCCAAAATGTCTCCCCAATGACCTTTAGAGTGAGTACAGGTCATTTTGCCATGTTTTAGGTGTCCCCTGGGCCATTTGAGGTCCAGGAAAGGCCTTTTTTAAAACCAAAAACAAAATGGAAGTGATTTCCAGCTGCTCCCTGTTTAGAAAAACAGGTTCTCCAGGACTTAAAATGGCCCACAGGGTTGAAAATATGGTGAAAATGCCCCAATACCCCCTAAGCCAGGGATTGGCAACCTACGGCCCATGGGCCATACCCAGCCCGCCGACCCCCGCTGACCGGCCCCCGATGACAGTGACGATGATGACCACTGCCAACCCCTGCCATGTGCGCCACCACTGCACACATTTCAGCCACCATTTTATTTGCCAAAATGGTGGCTGCATCTCATTTGCGCATGCGCAGTACTCATGCGCATGCACAAATGAGCCACGGCCGCCATTTTGAAAAACAAAATGGCAGCTGCCAGTCACAGGTGCTATTTTGTTTGCCAAAATGGTGGCCGTGCTACACACGTGGCGGCGGGGGGTTGGTGGCGGTGGGGGTCAGTGGGGGCCGCATGTGCCACCATTCCCCCCCGGCCCAACAGAAGACCTGGGGACCAGCAACCACCCCCAGGTAAGTAAACCTTGCCGACCCCTGCCCTAGGCCATGAGGCATTTAATTGCTTTTTTCAGTGTGGTGATGGTAGGGTGCCCACCCACCCCAGGCCTCCTAGGGGGCTAATGTAGCTCCCTGTTACCCCATGATTGCTCATCGCTGGTGCAAAGTGAAAGGGCCCTATGAGCTTTCTTGCTCATATGCTCACATTCTAAAATATGTTCTTCTGTTCCTTCAAGTTGTTTCGGACTTATGGTGACCCTAAGGCAAAATTATTAGTATGTGACTCGCCCAAGGTCACCCAGTGGGTTTACATGGCTGAGCAAGGAATTGAACCCTCATCTCCTGAGTCATAGTCCAACATTCAAATTACTACAACATGCTGGCTCATTCTAAAATTACCACCCCTTAATAGGCTTTAATTTAAATTTGAAAAAAGCTTTACAAATTTTGGAATAATACAGCACCAAAGGTTCTAAGCTCCATCAAAATTGTGACTGGGATAGGAGATAACAGACAAAACAAAAAGACATTAACAATGCAATCTTATGCATGTGCACTTAGAAGTGAATTCCACAAACTCAACAGGATGATGAATGATGATGGTAGATTCAACCATTATGAAAGGAAAGAACAAGGGCCAGACCTGGGACTGTAGTCAGAATTCACAGTGGCACAGTGGCACCATGAAATCTAGCCAGCCCCCAATGTGGCTGAGATTTGGGGGAGCATTTATACCCTTAAACCTAGCCTGAGATTAAGAATTGCCATTGTATATCAATGGATTCCGATTGCTATGCTTTGAAGTAGACCATTTCCAAGGAAAGGAGATAGGATGTTAATGTTATCTCATCTTCAGCCAGACACATCCTGGCTGGCATTCATAAATCCTCTAGGTGTGAATATCCTGCTTAGCGGCTCATAGGCCTGGCCCTTTTGATCTGCAAATTGTTGTAAATGCAGATGTGGCCTTTCTGGTGCCTACGTGATGTGCACACCTTGAGTTCATGGTGGTAGGGGCTCATCCCAGCCCAGGGCAGGGACCCCGAAAGGGGACATTATATCAAATTAGTTATCGTAAAACTCCTGTACATGAGGACATCATCAGATCGCCAATATAGAAATCAAACAGATACATCATTGGAAGCAGAAGATGAAGAAGCTACTTTCTCTCTGCAAAAACAAGACAGGGAGCAGATTGTTGCCATGAATTATAAACCATGAAAGTCAAAAAGTATTAAGGGGGGATGCAGAGGGCCAGCCCTGGGAAGCAGAGGATCGAGGCCAAGGCTTCCAGATGCCTTGGCCCCGATCCTCCCTTTTGCTGCCTCGGAAAGGAGCAGCAAAATGCCACTCCTTTCAGAGCTGGCAAAAAGGGCACCCTAAGAGCCGGTGCGCGGCTCTTTAGCACCCCTTTCAGCACAGCGCATCAAAAGGCTGCACCAGAAGGACATCCTGATGCCACGTCAGGACATCTTTGGGGAGGGGTTGAGGCAGCCAGCGTGCGGCTGCTCCTCCCCAT
>JAIPUX010001232.1:2261070-2271921 GCA_020142125.1 Phrynosoma platyrhinos
TATGTATACCAGAGGACTAAGAAATCCCTCAATGGAAGATGCAGAGGCAGGCTTCTCCAATTAAAGTCTAAATATTTATTAATTACAAATTGGGAAAGTCTGCACACATATGAATATAACATGCACACACCCCCAGCACTCTAGAAGTAAAGGGGATGAAAACGGGAATAGCTCGAGAGGGGCCAGGCTGAGGGGAAATACTCACTTCCAAAGGCTTTTCCGGGATCCACTGTGGATGTTGATGGTAATGATGATGAAGCACAGCCGCCAAAATGGGGGGGGGGAGGTTTTAAGATGGCCAAGGGAGCTATGATCGGAGTTCAGACCGATGTGGAGTCAGCATGCACTCTCAAGATAGCGCATGGAGTCTAGAAATCCAAGGGTTCTTATAGGAAATGTCTGCCTTCTGGCTATTGACTAAATGGCTTGGCTGAAGCCAGGACAAAGGTGTTGATACTTAGCTTTGTCAACCTAGGTGTGAGCATAGTCTAAACAATGCATTTTGTTTTGAGACTATCAAGAAAGGGAGGCTAGAGAAAAGGGTGCAGTCAAATTTGATCACTGTCCCATTAAGTGTGAGACTCAAAACAAACAAGCACTATTATGTGTGTTTTCCAGTATAATGGTTTTTCCTTTTTGGCAACTCCCAAACCTGTCTGGTAGGGAATTTTCCATTAGTCCTGGGCAGATCTCTCAGTGCCTGCATGACCTGCCATCTAGGGGATTATGGCTGACATTCCTCAGAGATCAGTTCAGGGTCATAGAGGGAACTCCACATGTGTCCAAAATTTTATGAATCACATATGCTAACAAATTGCAGATTTGTTACTCATGGGTTACTCATGCGTTGTCTCTGCTGCCATAAAGAGTGAGTCAATCCTCATCTGCTTCTCTGTTTTAAAGGATTCTCTGCTTTAAAGGTGGCATTTTTAGTTGTTTGGAAGTGATAACACCAGATAATGTTGGGAGGCTAATTCAGAAGTTGTTGGTCTGTCCCCAATAATGCTCCAAGACACACTGCAGAAATAATACAGTTTGAGATCGCTTAAACTGCCCTAGCTCAGTGCTAGGGAATCTTGGGGGTTGTAGTTTATTGTGGCACAAGAGCTTTCAGACAAAAGGCTATTCAGATGGTGAAAATAATCCAGAATGAATCCAGGTTGAATCTCCATTTTTCACATGCAACCCTAATGCACCTGATTCAGCTTTTTTTTTGGGGGGGGGGGTGCAAAAAACCCCCCACTTAACCCTGGATAATAGATACTATTTCCCCCAAAAAAAATTTTAAAAAAGATTTGCATCATCAGCAGTCTGAAAACCTATCTGAATAGACCCAGGATAATTTAGAATTAAAATCTGCGTACCTTGAATGTATTTTGAATATATTCACATTGTCAACTCCATATTTATTTGAGTGCTGGCACATGTGAGTAACTGAACTCTCAGAGATGCAAAGATATGCAGTTCCATAGTGTGACTAGTAAACCCGGAATGCATGAGTAAGGCTATTTGCATCATTCTGATAAAAAAGACAAAACCCATATCTGAATGACCCCAGAGAACACTAAATGTCTCACAAAACTACAGTTCCCAGAATTCCCTAGCACTGAGCCAGGGCAGTTAATGTGGTCTCAAGCTGCATTATTTCTGCAGTGTGCTTTGGACCAATGTCATCCAGTTCACCATATACAGAAACAACAAGGTGATTTAACAGAGGGGAACTGGGTAGAGTCACTTTAAAGATCCCTATGAAATTCTATTGGTTCTTTATGTCAACCAATCCCTTATAATGTAGTGCCCCCTCCTCGCCACTCCCTTCTTCTAGTGAACTATCATGCAATGCAAAGAGTACAATGCAAGGGTCTTATTTCTGCAGTCTTGTGACCGCAGTCTTGAGTATACAATATTACTCAAAGCCCAGCCTAAATACAGGCTGATACAGTTTGAGGCAACTGGATTTATTCCATTTTATCCTGCAATAATGTAATTCTTGTTAAAATGAGTATTCTTGCTCTCTCCACCACCCTCCTTGTTAGCTTTGGGATGAAAAAACATGAAATATAAACACTGAATCAGAGTACCAAAAATTATTTCTTCCAGAACGATTAGAGAAACTTTGCTACCTTTGATGTGATATCACTTTAATATACTTTCCCAGCCTTCTTCAGATGAGCTCAGAAAGAGGTTTAAACAAAGTAACACATCTTTAATTCAAAGGCGCCTCGAACTCTTTAAGAGGATGCAAATGAGAACAGACCTGGAAGGGAAAAAGAAAAAGAAAAAAAAACAAAACAAAAAGCCATGTCCCCCCACAAAGATGGGCTAGGCATGTCACATTTTCCACTCTATTTCTTTTAAACATGTTTTGCACATTTGACTGCTGAAAATAACTCTTGCATTTGGCAAGGAGCAGCAGCAGGAGTAGTGCATGCCAGCTAGCAATTCTTTTATACAAAAGAACAACATTTTATTTCCAGAGGTACTAAAGCAGTGTAATAGCTTTACTGGGCATAAAGGGGAGCGGGGTCCATTATAATTCAGGCACACACCCTGTATATTGTGGAAATATCTTTTTTTCAAACTAATCTCTCATTTCTCATTCCTCACAGGGAAACAGATGCCAGCTCATGGAGGAGGATCTCATCAGATCCCAAGCCTCCTGAAAACTGACATAGGTAGAATAAGGTTTTTAAAAATGAGATTATAATAATACGAAACACATTTTTAGGTTTAAACCCAATTCCACAAAATGGGAATGGCTTTTTAGTGTAGCTAAAAGTATTTTAAACACAATAAATTTCAACATATTAAATACAAGTGCACTGACAACAATTTAAAATAGTGTAGTAGCACTAAGGAGTTTATCTCAAAGAGGAAAATTGGTAGTTTAAATGGTGATTAACCCATCAAAATCATGCAATCGAGGTTAAAACATGATTAAAATGTGATTAACATTTTCATACACAAGAGCCATTATCCTGGGAATAACCAGAGAGTAACCAGGCAAAAAACAGCAAAAAAAAAATCATTCACAGAAAAATATTGTGAATGATTTGTTGCTGTTTATTGCCTGGTTAGTCATGGGATAATGGCACTTTAATTGCTTTTCATCACGATGTCATGTGAAAACCATTGGAGCAATTGTGCAATTATCATGGGATATTCCTGGGATAATTACACTTTGAAAATGACGTCATGTGAAAATGTTAATTGTGAATGCACAATTTTGAAGGGTTAATCACCGTTTATACTTCCAATAGTCCCTATATGATAAGCTCCTAGGAAATTAAGAAATCAGAAGATTAGAAAGTTAAAAGGCATAGCTGAAGAAATGGTCTTCGCCTAACAGTAAATGCACAAAGACTTTATACATCGCTAAAACAAGATGTTACACACTAATGCCTGTCAAAACAAGAGTGCCTTCAGTTTCTGGCAGAAAAGAGACAAAGAGTGCCTTGGCATTATTTAAAAGCAGATTTACCACCCTTTTCCCATATGTTTCAATACTGTATAATTACACCCACAGATTTCATGTGTTTCTTGTCTATATTGAAATTAGTGGCACATGGCAGGTGGATGACGTTGACATTGTTGTACATTCTCAGATACATCCAAACATTTTTTTCTTTCAGGATGATGCCTAAACACCTGTGTGGTTATCAACCTGCTTTCTTTCTTTTTTCTTTTTCTTTTTAAATGGTGTAAGTGATACCATTGATTATATATGGGACCATCAATGAATTCACTGGGTTTTCTTCGGACATGCTATGACTCAACTAAATACTTCACAAGCAATAATCACAAAAGAATTGATTGTTCTTTAATCATTAATTTTGTTCCTTCTGTACAATAAAAATGTAATAGGGTTTTTTGTTGTTGTTTCATAATGTCAGACCAAAACAGTAGAAACATCCCAAAGGTGAAGTGGCTAGTGTCCAAAGATAATGAAAATTACTACCATGACAAATGTAGAGAAATAGAAGACAACAACAAAAGGGGGAGAATGAGAGATCTATGCCACAAGATTTGAGAAATCAATGGAAAGTTCAAACCAAGGACCAGGACACTCTACGACAATAAAAATAACACAATTCAAGACCAGGAAGGAATAAAGAGATGTTGGATACAATACACAGAAGAATTATACAAAAGAGATGACAAAATGAAGGACACATGGACTGAAGAGCCATATGAAGATGAACCCCAAATTCTAAAAACTGGGGTGGAAGCTGCAATAAAAGAAATGGCAAAAAAAAAAAAAGACTCCAGGAACAATGATATACCAATAGAATTGTTGCTATCCACTGACAGAGGCAAATCTAGTGCTAACCAACATATGTCAACAACATAAAATGATGGCCAACAGATTGGAAGCGATCAATATACATCCCCATCCACAAAAAAGGAGACACAAGAGACTGCAGCAACTATAGGATCATAGTACTAATCTCCCAAGCAAACAAGATGATGCTCAAAATACTGGTACTGCAACATAGACTCCAACCACACATGGAAAGAGAAATCCCAAGGTCCAAGCAGGGTTCAGGAAAGGAAGAGGCACCAGGGATCTCACTGCAAATATATGATAGCTAATGGAGTATAGCAAGGAATTCCAAAAGAAAATCAACATGTGCTTTTAAACTATAGCAAAGCCTTTGACTGCATAGATCATAACAGACTATGGAACACTTTTAAAGACATGGGAGTGCAAACACATGTGATAGTCCTAATGAGGAATCTGTACTCAGGACAAGATGCTACTGTCAGAACAGAACACAGAGAAACAGAATGGTTCCCAATTGGCAAAGGAGTCAGACAAGGCTGCATCCTAACACCCTACCTATTCTACTTATATGCAGAACATATTGTGAGGAAAGCACACTTGGACATGGAAGAGGGAGAAGTGAAAATAGGAGGAAGAAATATCAACAATCTCAGATATGCTGATGACACCATAATACGAGCAGAAAACCTCACAGAGCTGGAACAACTACTAAGGAAAATCAAAAAAGAAAGTGCAAAGCCAGGCTTACTATTGAACATAAAGAAAAAAATAATGACCACAGAGAACTTACACACATTCAAACTAGACAATGAGGAAATAGAAATAACAAAAGAGTTCTCATATCTGGGATCAAACATTGATTGGAACAGGGACTGCAGCCAGGAAATCAGGAGAAGATTAAGAATGGGGAGGCGGCTATGAAAGAACTAGAAAAGATCCTAAAATGCAAAGTCATATTTATTTGTTTATTTATTTATTTTATTTTATTTTTATCCCACCTTTCTCTCAAAGTGGAAACTAAGGCAGCTAACAACATATATAAAACAACAATTAAAATAGTCAAATTAAAACCATTAAAAATAAAAATTACAAATATAAAATTTAAAACAGAGTTAAAAATAATAATAATCTGCTTCCGGCCAGTGAGCAGAGGCATCAGAAGTGGCTTTGCGGAGCTCCACAGAGAAACGCTCCTAGAGCAAGTGCTTTTCGCCCCCTTTCTTTTGAGAGAGAAACCTTGGTGACAGTTCTCCTTGGTATAAGCAGGGGTCAGCATACCTTTTTTTGGGGGGCGGTTCCACTGTCCCCTAGATTGCCGATGGGCCGAAGGGGGGGAATGGCACTAGAGGTGCTTGTGCACACATGCACACTACTCCCGGTGTCATACGCATGCGTGCACAAGCATGGGGTGCCATTTTGGAACACAAAATGGCACCCCACGTTGGACGCACAGCAGCAGCAGTGGCAAGCAGTAGTGGCAGCAGCAGGACCAGCCATGGGACAGTTCAAAGGCCTTGAGGGGCTGGGTTTGGCCCTCGGGCCGTAGTTTGCTGACCCCTGGTATAGGGGGCCACTAGGGACCCCTCAGAGACTCGATACTGACTCTTGTAAGCTGGTTTCAGGAGGAGAAAAGGGGAGAGAAATCAGATGTGTGAGAGTCAGGGAGTTGCGGAGAAGCCATGTTGATTAATTGTTGTGGTGTGCTTGAAATTCAGCAGAGCTATCAAATCAGCTTCCTTCATTAGCCTTCTCATGTTGAAAGCATGTGGACAAATCATGTAGATCTAAAGTAGAGCTTTATTGTTCCATAAAATAAAAATAAGCAAAGAAAAATATACAGTCCATCATAGGATCACATCATGCTGATGTGGTTGAAAAGAAAAGTTATAGATCCATGTTTTCAGATCCAGAAATTACACTGTAAAGACAATATCAGCATATTATAGTCCAGAAATTAACTCCATGGTTAAATCCATTGCGATCACACACACACAAGAAGAATGCATGAAATATAAACAATTCTAGACAAAGAGATTTATCAGCCCTGCCCTTACTCCACCTTCTGGGTGTTAACCTTATGCTGATTGGATGTTGCCTGGATGATGTGTTTTAACCCAGCCCCTTGCTGTCCATCATCCACCCATGTGACTCCTTTCCCATGATCTCATATTGTTTAAATTTCACTATCTGTGTTCCCAGATAAAACTGCTCATGTTTAGACTCTTCTCTGGCCATCTGGACCGAGCTGTCTTTGTTTATCTAGATGTTGTTCCCATGAGGAAAATTCCACACACACATCTTTACATTTCACCTTTGACTGTATAACCCATCCTTATTCCAACAAGCCAAGCCCTGCTCGAGAGGCTTATTGCCAACAACCAAAACTTGCCAGTTCCTTTTATTTTACAACAACAACAAAAAGTTAACTTCTTTTCAGTGTGAGGAGAAAGAAGAGAAAGAAGAGAAGAAGGGAAAAAAAGAGAGAAAGAGAAAAGAGGAGGATACCTCAGGGTGCAATTCCTCTTTACCCACACCAGCATTTTGACAGTCTTTTCATTTCTGTCTTAAAAACAATCAAAATAAAAAAGTAAAAGAACCAAAATAAACAAGTGGAGCTGGATAAACACTGCTGATCTCTGGGATAAAATTTATCAGCAGTAACAACTCTTTGGACAGATACAGAGATTCATGGTAAGAAGAAATATTTCCATCTTTTATATTTTATTTTTCTTTTGGTATATACTGAAATGCCAAAGCTTAAAAGGAGAACAATAAGGAAAATAAAACTAAAACAATAAGGAAAATGGGCTAAAAAGAGAGAGGAGAGGAGAAAACTATATAAATCCATAATTTAACTACCAAAAATGGAAGTTTAAAAAAAAGATGGATGACAAAAGAACTTTCAACGGAACTAAGTTTTAAATGGAAGATGTATAAGAAATGAGAAAAGGGGAGAAATCACTAAAGAGGAATTCAAACAAATAGCTAGCACATATAGGGATAAAGTCAAGAAAGCCACAGCACAGAATGAGTTCAGGCTTGCTAGAGGGGTTAAGAACAATAAAAATGGGTTTTTGGGGTACATCCGTAGCGAAAGAAAGAAGAAGGAAATGGTAGGGCCACTGCACAGAGAAGACGGAGAAATTCTAACAGGGAACAGAGAAAAGGCAGAACTACTCAATACCTTCTTTGCCTCACTCTTCTCACAAAAGGAAAAGGGTGCTCAACCTGAGGAAAATGGAGCAGAGGACACAATAGGGGAAATACAGCACAGAATAAGTAAAAAGGAAGTACAGGAATACCCCTGTACAAGGTCCCCCATGATATTCTTGTAAACAAGATAGTAAAATGTGGGCTAGACAATACAACTGTTAGGGGGATTAGTAACTGGTTGACTGACCGAACCAAAAGGGTGTTTAGTAATGGCTTCTCTTCATCCTAGAGAGACGTGACCAGTGGGGTGCCACAGAGTTCTGGACCCAGTGATATTCAACATCTTTATCAATAAGTTGGATGAAAGAATAGGGGGCATACTTCTCAAATTTGCAGATGACACCAAATTAGGAGGAATAGCTAAGGATGAAAATTCAAAATGACCTTAATAGATTAGAAAGCTGGGCCAAAGCTAACAAAATAAAATAAAATAAAATAAGCCCTCCCTCCATTACCATCCGATGTCATCTGAGGGAGAGACACTAGGCCGAGCACCATCAGGCCTAAAATAAGAAGAAGAGCCCTCCCTCCATTACCATCCAATGTCATCTGGGGGAGAGACACTAAGCCCAGCACCACACAGACTAGAATAAGAAGAACCCTTACTTCTTAAAGGATGGGTGGGATTCGGGATTTTATGTTTTGTTTAATGGAAATTGTAATGTTGCAAGCCACCCCGATTGCTCTGCAGAGGGGCGGGATATAAATAAAAATTATTATTATTATTATTATTATTATTATTATTATTATTAAAATGAATTTCAACACAGAGAAATGTAAGGTACTGCACTTAGGGCAAAAAAATGAAATGCATAGATATAAGATGGGAGACACCTGGTTTAATGAGGCTACATGTGAAAGGGATCTAGGAATCCTAGTAGACCACAAGTTAATGAGGCTACGTGTGAAAGGGATCTAGGAATCCTAGTAGACCACAAGTTGAATATGAGTCAACATTGTGATGTGGCAGCTAAAAAGGTCAATGCAATTTTAGGCTGCATTAATAGAAGTATAGTATCAAGGCAAGTTATAGTGCCACTGTATTCCACTTTGGTCAGCCCCCACCTGGAATATTGTGTCCAGTTCTGGGCACCACAATTCAAATAAGATGTTGAAAAACTGGAGCGTGTCCAGAGGAGGGTGACTAAAATGGTGAAGGGTCTGGAAACCCTGCCTTATGAGGAACAACTTAGGGAGTTGGGTATATTTAGCCTGGAGAAGAGACGGTTAAGAGGTGATGTGATGGCCCTTTTAAATATTTGAAGGGATATTATATTGAGGAGGGAGCTAGCTTGTTTTCTGCTGCTCCAGAGAATAGGACTCAGAACAATGGATACAAGCTACAGGAAAAGAGATTCCACCTCAACATTAGGAGGAACTTCCTGGCAGTGAGAGCTGTTCAAGAGTGGAACACACTCCCTTGGAGTGTGGTGGAGTCTCCTTCTTTGGAGGTCTTTAAACAGAGGCTGGATGGCCATCTGTTGGGGATGCTTTGATTTTGAGTCCCTGAATGGCAGGGGGTTGGACTGGATGGCTCTTGTGGTCTCTTCCAACTCTATGATTCTATGATTCTAAAAGAGCTATTTAACAATAATAAAGGGCATTTTGTAGGAATTGAATTAACAGTCCAGGGGGAAAAAATTCTCCTAGTGGCAATTTATGCACCACAGGAAAATAAAACCAATTTCTACAAACAAATTTCCAAAGACTCATCATAGGAAATTTCTTTGTTCCTATTGAGAGGCAATACATGCAGCGCAGAAATCTGTATTGCATCTGCAGAGTCCCATCCAGCAGAGCTATTTAGGGTGGTAAGAGAACTGATGCAGGTTCCACTTGCGCAGAACCCATTAACCTAACAATGGCCTGCTGTGACATGTTTAACAACTTTTTTGCAGATAAAATCTCTCAGATAAGAGCTGACTTAGACACCAGTTTTGTAACAGAATCAATAGACGAGGTGTCCAGCAACTCTGTTTATGAAATTTTACTGGATCAATTTCAATCAGTGAGTACCAATGACGTGGACAAGCTCCTTCGTAGAGTGAAGAAAACAACTTGCCCTCTTGATCCCTGCCCCTCGTGGCTGGCCATCCAGGGGGGAGATGCCTTGAGGATGTTCCTTATGTACATCATCAGCACATCCCTTAGGGAAGCTCACGTTCCATCTTGATGAAAGGAAGCAGTGGTCAGGCCGCTTCTGAAAAAAACTTTCCTGGACTCCCTGGATATGAATAGTTATAGGCCAGTCTCTTTTTCACCTTTTGTGAGCAAAGTGATTGAGAGGGAAGTTGCTCTTCAACTCTAAGCTGTCTTGGAGAAAACTGATTATCTATATCCATTTCAAACTGGCTTTAAGACAGGATATGGGGTTGAGACTGCCATGGTCACCTTAGCCAATGACCTTCGTCTGGGCATCGATAGGGGTAGTGTGACCCTGCTGGTGCTACTAAACCTCTCAGCAGCTTTTGATACAATAGACTGTATCATCCTCTTGGATCACCTGAGAAGGTTAGGAATTTGAGGCATGGCTTTGCAGTGGCTCCATTCCTTCCTCTCAGGCAGATTCCAGAGGGTGATCCTCAGGAACAGTTGCTCGGCAAAGAAGGAGCTTAAGTGTGGCATCCCACAAGGGGCCTTTCTGTCCCTGATGCTATTTAATATCCATATGAAGCCACTGGGAGAGATCATCAGGGGACATGGGGCGAGGTGTTATCAGTATGCTCATGTCACCCAGATATATTTCTCCATGTCTTGGTCCTCAGCTTTGACTTCAGATGGTGTCTTTCCTTTTAATTGTCTTAAGGCAGCAATGGACTGGATAAGGAAAAACAGATTGAGACTGAATCCAGATAAAACAGAGGTACTCACAGTAGCAGCCCAGAAACCAGGCATTGGGATACAATCTCCAGCCCTGGATGGGGTCACACTTTTCTCTAAGGACTGTGTTCACAGTTTGGGGTACTCCTGAATCCATCACTTCAGATGGTAAACCAGGTAAACACAATGGTCAGGAGCGCCTGTTATCAGCTTCAGCTGATACGCCAACTGTGCCCTTTCCTGGAAGTTAGGGACCTAGAAACTGTGGTGGTAACCTCTCATCTCAATTCCTGTAATGCACTCTACTTGGACCTACCCTCGTGCTTGGTCCGGAAACTCCAATTAGTACAGAATATGGCAGCCAGGCTGGTCTCGGGAACATCGAAAAGAGTCCACATAATGCCAGTTTTAAAATCTTTTCACTGGCTGCTCATTAGTTTCTGGGGACAGTACAAGGTGTTGGTGATCACCTTTAAAGCCCTAAATCAGTGGTCCCCAACCCCCGGTCCGTGGCCCGGTACCAGTCCGCAGAA
>JAIPUX010001232.1:2282567-2295004 GCA_020142125.1 Phrynosoma platyrhinos
ATGATTCCATCCCACTTTCTTGCCGCTTTCTTGCTGCCAGTGTGGTAATGTCCCATGACGTCCAAACTCAAATTCTGGTTTAAAGTCTCTCTGCAAATCAGGATTGCAATTCTTGGATTGATTCTGGTTTGCAAACCAGGACAGTTGACAGAGCTTAAAACAGTTTTCCAGTTTGGACCTCATGAGAAATGTTAATTTAGAAAATAACAGAAATATTGCATAAAGGAACATGCAAAAAGGAAGAGGGGGAAAAGGAGAAAATAATAATACAGTATCTCAGTCCAATAAACCATTGTTCATTAGGTCAAGAACATTACTTCTGAACCAGGTGTAACATTAGTGCAGTGGCTAAAAAGTGTCAACAATGAAATATCTCATTAATAACTTGCCTAATTCATGGACATTATAGATGTCCTCTGTTAAACCACCATATTTGCAGTTTAGTTCCCCAAAACAGAAGATTAAAAGGTATGCCTGATTCTGGATTTTACTCCTATAGATTGGATCTCTCATAAATATCAATAATCCCCCCCCCAAAAATATACACATTCACCTTCATTATATTTTATAACTACATGATTGTCACATTGTCAGTTATCACAGGAGCAGTGACTCATGGGAGTTTTACAACTATTATTTCTCCAGCTACTCCAGGTTGTATAGGAGCCAACTCAGGGGCGGACCACATTCTTGACAGCAGTTTGCTAGTAGAAGAGCTCTTGTACAAAATGGAGAAGCTACAAGAGGAGCAGCAGGAAGACAGATGAGCTTATCTCATTCTTAAATAACCTGCCTTACCTGATCCACTTTAAAATTAAATGCAGGCAGAGTCTGGACCCTATCACAAAGGTTTTGCTGCTGAAGTCACTGCCCAAATGCAGCCCAGGGCCATCCTCACTCATGGAGCTGCTCCAGCAGCCATTTTCTCAAGCTGGAAAACTCCTGGCTTCGAAAAGAGCCACACTGAGCAGCTCTAAGAGCAGGAATGGTCCCAGGCTGCATTCAGGCAGCAATTTCAGTGGCAAAACCCTTGGAATAGGGTCCAGACACCGCCCACATTTAATTTTAAGCTGGATCAAGTAAGACAAGTTATTTAAGGATGCAATAAGCTTGTGAGAGTATTTTTACTTCCTCATGGTAATGAAAATCACAATCTCTCCTTGGCTTGAGGCCCAATTGTTACTTTAAAATATTTTCAAGACAGTGGCCTTAATGTCAAGATTTTGAAGAAGAATTTAGAATTGCTTTTTCAGAAATAATCTGAAGGTATTTAGGAGGGATGTGGTGGCTCAAGTGGTTAAGACACTGACTCTGTTGATTGCAAGATCGGCAGGTTGGCAGTTTGAGGCCCAGGTGCCACATGATGGGGTGAGCTCCTGTCACTAGTCCCAGCTTCTGCCAACCTAGCAGTTTGAAAGCATGCAAATGCAAGTAGATAAATAGGTACCACTTTGGTGAGAAGGTAAACAACGTTCTATGCAGTCATGCTGGCCACATGATCACAGTGTAGTCTCTGATAACGCTGGCTCTTTGGCTTAGTAATGGAGATGAACACTGCCCCCTATGTTCGGACATAACTTGACAACCTTGTCAATGGGGAACACCTTTACCTTTTTTACTTTTTGGGATGGTGGTACTATTGACTGTTTTTAATGTGTGATTTAATGAAACATTAATAATGTGTTACTCTTTCGGAAAAACACTGATGCGTAATGTGTAACTTTTTAAAATGATGGTTCCAAGATCAGGTAAGAATGAAATCTTTTCTTACAGCTGTATCATTTGATTTTCCCATCCTCATCTCTGAGCAAGCTTTGCGTCAATAAGCAAGTTCCACCAACAATATTAGGGCAGCTGATCTGAAAAGAGATGCAACCTTTGGCTGCCACATTACTGGCTGTAACCCTCTGACATAAGCACAGCTTCTGTCCCTGGATCTGTCTGTATGATTTGTTGTTAGTTGGGTTTTCAGTTTCCCAATGTCAGGACACTACTAAAAAAAAATACAAAAGAATCAAGTGAATTTTACAGTCCAGTAATTGGCATCCAGTGTGCACAATCAAACATAACAAATTAACAGTTTACGCTGTAAATCAGGTGTATGATTTGCTCAGTAAGTGTAATTATTAAACCTGTTCATTTTTAACAATAAAATGGCACTCAAAAGAAACCAATTTAAAAATAACAAATTGTGCCCTGCACTAAATATTGTATTCAAATAGTTATTTTAAACTCCTCCCCAATAGCTGTAAATTAATATCATGGTATAATCTCATTACTGCAAACTGTGGCACACAGTTTTGTTTCAAAAAGGGAACATTTTTCATTAGCATAGAGAATATGTTTTTATCTAAATCTTTGTATTTATCAGAAATAAATGGCATAGGATTTTCCTACCCCTAATGCAAAGATGTTCTATGAATCAATGTAACACATAGGGTGCATCTACACCTTAGTCTGTGCATTATGCCCCATACAGGCCCCAGACTTACCGTGGTGGTGACCACATGCATAGGCCAAATTCAATACAACACCTCATTGTTGTGAACACAAGCCAGCTAGGCTGACACCGTATCAGCCCCATTGGCCCTTTCTTCTTCATGCTGATGGTGCTGCCACTGCAGCCTTGCAGCCATGCAGCTCCCTGTTAGAGCCTGGCTGTCTTGCTGCTTCTGCTGAGGTCAGAATGGTGCATTCTGTCATGTGATCAACAAGGGGGTGTCTCTTCTTGTTGACTGAATGAGTGCTCGATTCTGTCCTCAATAGAACCAGTGGCAAACTGGTCAGGTTTTATATGGAGCATTTGCTGTGGAGGAAGCAGTGCTGTCTGCTTAGAAAACAGACCATCTCATTTCCCTGCACTGCTCAATGTGGGGAAGGGGGATGCTGTAGCTTTTTGGCATGTGGACCCAATCCACCTGTCTACATGTACAATGAACCCAAGATTATTCTGGGATTTTTAGGAAACACACCCCCTAAGCAGATGGCTTAAAAGGCTGTCTTGGGGGGCAGGGAAGGGGAGGGGCAGCCGGACGATTGGCGCCCCAACCCCTTCCTGAGGTCATCCTTGGAGCAGCCGGCCCTCCGCACGGCCGGCGCTCCAAGGAGGACTTCCGGCCGCAGTGTTTCCACATGCTGCGGCAGAAGAGTCACCGAAAGTGCGCCGCAGCCTTTTGCAGTGCACTCTCAGTGACTTCTGAAGGGAGCACTAATTTTGCGCTCCTTTCAGGGGCGGCGAAGCTGCACCACGGGATCGAGGCGTGGGGATGCCTCGGTCCCATGGCGCAGCTTCCCAGGCAGCCCATGGCCTCTCGTCTGCTTAGTCCCACAGAGTTTTCCCCAGACTTTGCTTAGTTCAGGAGAGATAATGGCAAAAAAACATGGATCCTCCCTGGAAGTCACTGAACATTGTTAGGACTCCCAACATTGACTTCAGGGTGAGTGTGGGATTTTTCATTGGTCTAGAGAAGCTCAAGAATGATTAAGCACACAGCTCTCCACACCCTTTATCTATACAAGATTACTGTTGAAAGCTGTTCCTTCTCTGCAGACAGACTTGTTTTTTGAATGATCACTATCAAACTCATAAACTGGACTGACCTCTGTCGAGACTGACTATATATCACAAATCAGAATCATGAAAAATCCAGCTTTTCTTTGTAAAATAACAAGTTTCTACTTTTTATTTGTACAATTAAATACTTTTTAAAATGGAGGTAATTTCTGCGGAACTCAGGGTCACGTGAATACAAAATTCACTGGTTTCAGTACAGCAAGATTCTCTGCATATTTTAGGGGGGAAGGGGGAGAGAGGTGGTGGGTGGTAGATCTTTGTAATTTCTGTTGTTGATATCAGCTCCTTTTTATTCCCCACTGTATCCAAAAATAATTGTGGTGGGTTAAGAAGGAGCTTTTGATGGAAATGCAGAAGAATTGCATTCAGATGTGAAATAGTATCTTTCTCTTCCTTTGGATGCAAGCTTAACACCCAGGTCTTTCTTCACCATAATAAGTCTTTATATGCAGGACCAAATTTGCCACTGGTCATCTCATGTTATCATTAACTCAGCTCTCCTATTCTCTATAAAAGACAAAGTATAGATTTTTAACCTGTATGGAGCAAAGACCCATCTTGTTTCTCCTGTACTACTCAGAGTTAATAGTTGGATCTCATACACCTGCTAAAGTCAAATTGTTCTGGTTTCATTTTTCACAAGCATTGTGCTTGATTAATGTGCTTGTAAAGCACAGCACAAATTGTATTAAGTAAACACTACCACCTTCAAGACTGGAAACTGTAAAGCACTTGTGATCACAGCTTCCTAAGCAGGTGCAATTTATAAAATATTCCTACTGACAGTAGCAACCTGGGAATCTGGAAGATTAAACAGTCCCACTAAACTGCAAAGTGTATATTCTCCAGTTGAACACTTCCAGTTCTGAAGACTTATAATATCAGATCATATATATCCTGAAACTTATGAGGATCACCATTAGTGACAAGTTGGGAGGTAGTCATACCAAGAACTATATCTAGAGTATGTGTTTTCAACCCACCATAACAACAGCCAACTGTTGTGTGGGATAGGCTGGAGTTGAATGGGCAAAAAGTATTGGTCCATTGGCTGAACAAAGGCAGAAGGCAAGGCTACCAGTATTTACAGGGCCCTAGTCTCATTCAAAGGCTTCAAATTACCTGCCAGCAAGTGGAGTGGAGAAAATGATGCACATCAATAGGTCCTTCTGTATTGAAAGCATATACACCAGAAGTGAGCACCCCAAAACCTTTCAGAGGAACACACAAAAATCTGCCACCCAAATTTGGTGCCAACAGTCATAGTTGTCTATAGTATTGGAAGCTGGCAGATAGTCCTCCTGCACCATACAAACATATGGTGCTGGGCAGCAGAATGCCTCTGAACCCTAGAGATGTTTTGTGGTATGTTTCAGTGAAGATAGCCAGAGGAACTAACTGGGGGTGGGAGAATGGTGTGATGGTACCAATTATGTGGCAATGGCTGGAGTGGGGATATGATCTGCAAAAGAAAGAGGGGAAAGAAAGGAAAGGAGGAAAATATCCTGATATGCGTGAACCTGGATATATTACTAAGCATTATTAATTTATTGGACTCAGTATATGAGTCAAGTAAACTTATCACATTAATTATGAAACTGGCTTACCTGAGCTGGCTTAAAATTTAAAATGGGCAACATCCTGATTTTATCAGAAGGATTTAGCCACCAAAATTGCCACCTGGGTCCATTCTGGGTCCATCCCTGTTTGCAGGGGCACTCAGTGCACCTCTTTTTGAAGGCAAGAGTTTTCTAGGTTAAGGAAATGGCTACTGGAGCGCTCCTGTGAGTGAGGATGGACCTGGGATGGACCTGGACGATGGATTCAGTGGCTTAATCCTTCTGATAAAATCAGGATGCCACCCATTTTAAATTTTAAGCTAGCTCAGGTAAGCCGGTTTAATATTTAATGTGATAAGCTCCAAAGATTCTTTAGTCTCTCCCTGCTACTTGTGACTGCTCTTTTCCCTGCATGAGCACATGCAAATGGCACTAAACAACTGAGGCTTCCAAGAAGAGGTCTGCCAGAGCCTCTATTACTTTTGAAACAGAAGAGAAGGGATGGCATTAATGGTAAGACTTTTGCCTAGATGGATTTTTTTCCTTGCAAGGAAAACAATAGGTGAGATGCATGATAGAGACTTTTCCTGGAAACTATACATGACAGAGTTTGGAAAACTTGCTTTTTTGGACTACAGTTCCCATAATTCCCAACTCAGCATATGAACAAAAAAAGTAACTTTACTAGGCTTCAGCTACAATGCAGGCCAGGAGGACTAGCTAACTTTTTAGTGCAGTGTGGTATTCTTGCTGTTGTTGTTATGGTTTTAAATGATTTTGTACTTTTAAAATTAATTGTGCTTTAATATGGTAGCTTGTTCCATTTTATTTTTGCTTTTTTATCATTTGGTGTTTTTTAGCTCTGTGCTGTCTTAACTTTGTTATAAACCTTGAGTCTCATCAAAAGAAGGGTGGGATGTTCTTTCAAAATTACAAAGGAGGAGGAATGAATATAAGCATTTACATCAAGTTTACACTTAGTACAAAGGCAAAGACAATATTATATTTGTTCTTCTCAAATCAGCAATTCCATTTGAAATGGCCTTGCACAGCATTCACAGTTATTATTATTTTTTGTTTTAAATGAACAGATGATAAATTTTGTTATTGTGCCTATTACAGTAAAGAAATTCATCGCAGATGTCCATATGTGGAAGATAATCATACTTTGCACACTATCCATTTCAAAACATTTTTCCTATCCTCCAGTTGAACCATCTCATAAATGAAATATAGGAAGCTAAATTATTGCCATTGTAACATTTGATTAAATTTTGGAATGTAGTTTTAGATTTAAAATAAAGAATGAAAGGGGATGATTGTGTGTGTTTATATCTCTATCCATCTAATTTATGTAATACCTGCCCTATTTGGTGGTGGGGATATTATGCATCTATATATCCATTTAAAAAAAAAATGTGAACCACTTGGAATACCACTATATACCTTCCAATATTTGACAAATGGAAGCCACAACAGATGTGGCCAAGCAACATCAGAGTCTGGTCAAGACAAACAGGGCTGATGCAGATGGGAGCGGTGGATCGGGGCCATGGCAACCACATTCCACAGCCGCAATCCAGCTTTTTGCCACTTCCAAAAGAGCAGGCAAATGCCACTCCTTTTTGGGGTGGCAAAAAGCCACCCTTAGAGCCACCGCCATGGCTTTTTGTACCCCTTCGGCACAGCGTGTATCCACGCTGTCCCAACAGAGCACCCTGATGCCATGCACCATGCAAGCATGTGCCATATGCGGCATTGGGGTGGAGTCAAGCAACCAGCATGCAGTTGCCCCACCCCAACTCCACCCCCAGGCCAGAACTTTAGGCCAGTATGCATCAGTCTTAAATGTCATTAATGAGGAGTACAAGATAAGCTAGGGGAGGGTACAGCAGTTTCTTTTTACTCGAGTCAACAGGAAATGGCAAGATTCCACTACTCCTCTCCTCTTCCAGATTCCACTACTCCTCTCCTCTCCACCCTAATGAGTTAATTGAGTACAAATTACTTTTGTGCTTTGAACTCAGTTTGCAGCAAATGAAATAAGCTGAGAACAAAGGGGGAACGTGGGAGGAGGACAGAGAAATTGGGACATTTTAGAAGCAGTTAAAAAAGTGGGCTGAGAGATGAGTAATCAGGACTTTTCCTGCCATATGAAGATAGTTGGGAAATATGCCATTATGACTAAAAATCAGGCAAAAGATTGTAAATACACTGTTGTTGTTAACTACTGTCAAGCCAATTTCAATTTATAGTGACCATATGCAAACGAGATCTCCAAATCCCCCTATCATGAACAGCCCTGCTCAAATCTTGCAGAATCAGGGCTGTAGCTTTCCTGACTGAGCGTCTATCCATCATAAATGTGGTCGCCTTCTTTCTCTACTGCCCTCCACCTTACCAAGCCTTATTGCTGTTTTTGTCTAGTGAGCCATGACTTCTTTTGATATGTTTAAAGTATGCCAGCCTCGATTTAGTCTTCATGGCTTCTAGGAAGAGTTCTGACTTGATATGTTCTAGGAACCATTATTTGTCTTTTTAGCTGTCCACTGCATCTACAGAATTCTTCTTCAGCATCACAGACCATATCACATGTGGCTTTTAACCCACCGATAAAGTTTGAAATTGGCAATACTTATCATATGATGCCATCTCCATCTCGTTGCTGTGTTGCCCTCCAAGCATGGTCACTGAAGGGAAAATCCATCAATAAGCCCCTAAAAGAGCTGCTTTCCCATCAGTCTGTCTCTCCACTTCATTTTTTTTTTAACATTGGAGGGTTGCCTTCCTATAGTTTTTCTTTAAATGAATCTGTCATCCTTTCCTCTCTTTTATATAGTTCTTTTATATAGTTCTTCCATGTATTGTTTCCATCTTCTTCTTATTTCTGCTTGGTCATATAATGCAGGGGTCGGCAACCTTTTGGGGGGTGTCTCCCGATGCCCCCCGGGCCATGGCGGTGCACGCACGCACCCTGGGCCACAGTTGTGCACACTACCAGGAGGGCTCCCTCGACCGCACTGGGCCTCAGAGAGGCCTGGCGCAGCCATGGGGGACCCCCAGAAGGGCCCCCTCAACCTCGCCGGGCCTCAGAGAGGCCCAGAACAGCTGCAGGGGTCCTCCGTGGTGCCATTTTGGATTCCAAAATGGCTCCCGGAGTCTCGCGTGACCTATCCTGTGACAGGAAAGTTCACCAGAGACTCTGGGGTGCCATTTTGGAATCCAAAATGGCACCGCAGAGGACCCCCACGGCCGCGGGCCTTAGGTTGCCAACCCTTGATGTAATGTATTCCCTTGCTGATCATGCAGTATCCCCATTCTTGAATTAAATTTCCCATTGATTTCTCGGATTTTGTAGAAGAGGTCTCTTGTTCTTCCTTTTTGGTTGTCTACAGTGATTGTGATAGTAGTTCTCCTTGTCCCTGTGCACAGATCATTGAAATGTTTCATTCAGGGATATGACTTCATTTCTGTCACCTTTTACTTTTGCTTGCCATCTGTCATTAATTGTTTGAAGAGTTTCAACCGTCATGCATTGAGATTTCTCCTTCTGTTTGGCTATTGATAGTATTTTTTTTTTTTTTTTGCATTCTTCTCTGAAGATTCCCCTGGCTTCAGTCCAGAGTTCATCTGGTTCCTGGTCAACTAGACTTAGGGCTGGAACAGAGGGCCCCGAAGGAGCAGCTTGAAGCCACTCCCACTGAAGATGAATTGAGGCTGCAGCAAACATGCGCAGTGGCCCCAGTCTGCCTTGAACCCAGCCCAAATAGGAGCAGAAAAGAAGCTTCGGTGGTGTGCGGTGTGTAAACATCACACTGCCATAGGATCTTGAAGCCACTCACATCTGGGCAGCCAGACAGTTCCCAGACAACTTCAAAGCATGTGGTGGGAATGTTCTTCAGGTTGTGTTTTAGCACTATGGTTGGTTGAGTGTTCCTCTTTAATTTTGCTGTAACATTTGCTATTAGCGGGATGTAAATGCACAGGGATGGATTCTATCACACAGATCTGTCCTAGGCAGTATTCATCCCATACATGACCCAGGCTTATCTCAGACCTTTTAAAGAATGGAATTTTCCATATTGGTCATCAAGTGATGTCCATGTATATAGTCACGTCTCATATTTATTCTCTCTTCTAACTCAGTAGTTAACTGAGTACATCCTGATATTGGATTGTTTCATCATAGGGTTTCCATGGTAAAAGGTTTTCAAAAGGGGGCTTACCAGGACATCCTCTGCACAGTACTAACAAGTGTTAGCTATGGTGTCACTGCTGTTGTCTCTGATAGATCTTCTGCCACTGTCACCCTCTACTACTGCTGCTACTAGTAGATGTTCCAATTATATTGTGGTCAATTTGTTAGCAATGAGACAGTTGTTTGCCCACTTCTGTTTCTTCCAAGTAGCTGTTTCATTTATACTACAGTCAATGAGCTATCATTGAGATGGCTGTTTATTCACTTCTGTTGCTGTCCAACAGCTGTTTCACTTATATTACAGTCAATGCAGTAGCAATGTACAATAGAAACCAGACAACACCATAAGGTGGGAACTTCCCTCCTTACATTATTCCTGAAGGCCAAGGGTTCTTAGTCATTGCAGAAAGTTGGTTGCAATGACATTATAGCTCCTATCTTCTTCTCTGCATCATATCTCAGCATTCTTGGCTAATATTTCAGATTTCAAGTCTTATAATAATTATAAATAGTAGCCTAGAGAAACTGGGGTTCCTTCTCTTACTCACCTCATGCAGCTTCCCCATTCCCTCTTAAATCAGGGGCTCAACAGACTGCCCCTAATAGGCAACTCCATGCCACCCCTGGAAATGCTGGGTTGGGGATGTGGCAACCACATGCCATGCCCCCAACCTGGCAGTTCCATGGCACAAAAAGAAGCTGCAAAAAGCAGTTCTTTTTTGCACCGCAGAAAGAGCACCCTTTCTGCTGCTATGGCGGCTTTTGTGCACTCCTTTGGCATAGCATGTGTAGATTGTGTAGAAGTGAACACTGTGTGGTGGGGTGCATGGCGTGAAGCTAGCATGGGGGCAGAGTCAGGGTAGCTGGCTTGCAGTTGCCACACCCCCACTCTGTCCCCAGACTGGCTCTATATGCCAGTGTGTACAGCCCCTTAGTTGCAATCTTCACACTAATTTGGGCAGAAATGGACTTTCCCAGCAACAATATGTTGTTGTAGGCTACTTCAGTTTTAATGCAAAATATTTGAGGATGGCTTGATGGATAGATAAGAAAGCCAGCATGGCATTATGGTTTGAGTGTTCATTTGTGATTCAGGAGAGCAGGACTCAGATCCCTGCTTGGCCATGAAAACCCATTGGACGACCTCAGGCATGTCACACTCTCTCAGAAGCTTATCGCATGGACAAAACCCCAGTTCCACCCTAATGGGATGCAGCCAGGTTACAGGATGCAGGTGGAAATTATTGCACATAATTGGCCACCAATTCCTCCAGGCAAGTACAGCCCAGCTGCGGCTCAGGTCCCAGACGTGCCACTTTTCAAAGTCTGGAACTTTTCAACTTTGAAAAGTGGCCTCCAAATTGCACCTGGGACCTGGGCTGCAGCTGGACTGCACTACCCCCGTGGAATCAGTGCCCAATTATGTGCAATAATTCCCGCCTGCATCCCACAACCCAGCTGCACCCCATTGGGGTTTTTGTCCATGTGATAAGCTCCTCAACCTCAGAGGATGGCAATGACAAACCCCCTCTGAAGAAACTTGCCAAGAAAAACTTGTGATAGCTTTGCATTGGAGTTGCCATAAGTCAGAAATGACTTGAAGGCAAAACAGCACAACACACAATGGTGGATGGGCAATTAAAATACTTTAGCTGTATGAAAACACTGCTGTTGGTAGTGATTAAAAACTGCTATAACTGCTGTGTTGATAAGGATTGACATAGCTATCTGTATGACTGGATTTTTGTCTTCCCCTTTGAGATACATCTACAGGGACTATTATGATGAGAGTCTGCACTTCAAAACTTCCCACTACGTTTCTCTGTATATATGAATGCTATATTCTGAACACACATCTGAAATTTCCTAATGTTCAGATTTAATTTATGTTGTACTCCACATAATTCTAAACATCTCTGATAGAAAATCCAAATATCCACCATGCAATGCCATAATAAGAACTTTGTAAGTCACTGGTTTTTAATGGTCTTTTAAAATCTGCCCCTGAAGCCGGTTATGTCTGTTGCTGCAGCCCACAGAATGGTAGGGCCCTTGGAGTATCTCTTCAAGGAACATACAATGGAGTTGTCTGGCATTTCACTAAAGCTAAATTTTACTTCAGACAGGCTTCATCATAATCTCTGTATCTGCAACTATCATTTATTGTATCCATATGGAAACAGGTTGAAAGCTGTTTGGATACAATAAGTGATAGTTGCAGATACAGAGACTGTGATGAAGCCTGCCTGCTGTAAAATTCAACTTCAGTGAATGCCAGACAGCTTCACTGTATGTTACTTAAAGAAATCTTTACACAAAACTTGCCCTACCATACTGTGGGCTATAGCAACAGCCATAACAGGTCTCAAGTGACAGATTTTAAAGGACTATTAAAAGCCAATAAATTACAACATTCTTATTATTCCACCGAACAGCACTCTCCTTTCCTCACCATCTTTAAAATCCTGTGTGTGTTGGCCTTTCCTCATTCCTAAAGAATGTTTAAAATATTTAAGCCTACTCACTAATGCTCAGGCATATTTCGGCACAGACTTCAGTTTAATATCCTTTAGGGTCCCCTTTATTACAATAATCCTAATTACTGTCAGTTTGAGGCACAGGAGGCTGGCTAAAGCTACTGTACTTTTTGGCAAGCATACTGTGAGTTGTAAGCTTTGCACAGGCACAATCATTCTCCCAATTATTAATAAAGAAGATTTCAAAGGAAAGAAGGAAATCATCAAGAAAATTCACTGTGGGATAAGATTCGTCATCATTCCCCAGCCTGTCTCTCTATGTGTTTTTTTCCCTCAGTAAGAAGGAAATTAGAAATGGACATAATTATAAACTTTGCTTTTAATGTATCTTTCTTAGATACCAATATATGTAGGATTGCCAGCTAACCAGAACAAAGGAGCCAAGGCCAGCTTCTCTGCCAGCTGACAGAATGTAATATGCAAAAGCAACAATTTTCAGCTGGTTTCCAGAATTTGGGACTAAAGCTAAAATGTTTTGATGAAAAGTCTGAATCAGCACCAGTTATTCTAACAGCAAGCTCGGCTTTTGTGTTTCAAAAGAAATGGGGCCACTGGGGGGGGGGGGGGGG
>JAIPUX010001232.1:2302229-2315779 GCA_020142125.1 Phrynosoma platyrhinos
TGGTTTGTTGCTGGAGCATTCCTGGATCTTCATAGGTTAAGTCCTGGAGAAGCACGACATTGTCTGAAAATCTTCAGTGAGATTGCATTACTTTGCCAGGAGTATGCCTTTTTCTTCCCCAATTCCCCCCTCCCCCATCTGATAATCTGATTTAATTGCAGCTATGCAGGAATCAGCAGGTGAAAGTTTCTGGAGCATGGAGCTAAGCATTACTAATTCATGTCTACATATCATGTTTTGAATAGAGGCACAGATACAGTCATTGGTTGAAAAGCTGGCAACCTGACTTTCCTAGACAGATAAAAGCTTTCAGATCCCCAATGCACTGTATTCTCTCAGCTCCTTGTGCATTTCAGGTTTAAAAACACTGTTTTTCCTGCATGCTTTACAAAACAGTTCAGAAAGAATTGCTGGGCAGACTCCTGCACATGCTCACAGACATTTCCCCCAGGGCAGTTCCCCAAGGGTTTTCCAATGGAACTGTAGACAATGTAGAGACAGAAGGAGAGAAACAACAAAAGGAGAGTAGGGGGAGAGCTGGGTAACAAAGGATGAAGGCAAGCAAATGCAAGTAACACAGAAATCCTTTTCACATGTCCAGATCTATGAAAAGGGTTTATGGTTAAGCTCCATTTCAGTTATAAATGAAAGCTGAGGGCATTCACCCACCATTTTCATAAATAAGTGTATTTTGAAATTAAGTTTTGAAAGAAGAGAAAGTTGTGGAACCATGCAGGTATTCTGGAAGCGATTATGTGTAGTGGCAGCAGAAGCAGAACACTGCTAAAAATGGGCCTAACAAAGTAAGCAAATGCTAGAAACCTCTTCTAGTCTCTAACAAATTATTCCATCTTTGAGATCTGATAAAAAAAAAATGTTCTCTCATATTGTGTCCTCCACTAAGCCAATTTCCTTCTCATACCCTATATCTTAAAACTTCCATGTACAGATCAATGATTAGGGCCATGCCATTTATTCCAACCCACAGGAAGACACAACCAGGCTAGTGTGTGCATGCACATGTATGTGCATGTGCACATGAGGGGGATCCATGTGCATGCATGCACATGCACACACCTAAACACACCAGTGCTGGATGCAAGTGTCTGAGGAGCACCTACTCACTACAAAAATGTAATGAATGAGGCCAGCCTGGTTGTGCAACATCAGATTGGGGCCAAGAAAGCAGCCCTGCTCCCAAGTCTTCACATGGTTTCCCTTCACGTGTCCAGTAGGTGAAGGGAGTTTAAGAAGCTCCTTCTTGGGTGGATCTATCTGTCAAATACTACCAACTCCCCTGTAAAATGAACTTGACCTTGGGAAATTTTAATATTAGCTCAAATAGTTAGCAGGAGGCAAAACCAATTTATATGGAGGTGGCTGAGGGCATAGATTCACAGAGACAAAGTTTTCTAAATCAGTTTGTAGACTTATTGAAGGATCAAGCATACAAAGACAACCATTCATTTACACATTCTCACAAGAATTCAGGAATAAAGCAAGTTAGCATGGAATAGACATGAGGCCTTCTAATGGTGATATTACCTGTCTGGGGTGCTCCAGATATACTGATGTGGATTTGGACTCAACCAGATGAAGGGATGGAAACATGGAATGAGTTGGAGTTGGATCAGAATTCAGAATGACACAGTGTCACCAGGAATTCTAAGCACACACACCTAACCAGAATTTTGGTAGACTTTATATAGGCTGAACATAGACTGGGGCGAAGATTGATTGCTGTATATCAAAGGACCAAATTAACATTGTAAAGGTTTCCTTGCAGTAGATAGCTTCCAAAGGGGGGTAATGGATAAAATACCTAGGAATATTGATATCCAAAAAAATACTGAATTGTTTGATAACAATTACAAAAAAGACGTGGAACAAAATAGAAGAGGATTTGAGGAAATGGAACAAATTAGACCTTTCATTCTTGGGAAGAATAGCAAAACTTAAAATGAATATATTGGCTAAGATGATATTTCTCTTTTAAAATTTTCCAATAATAAATAATGAGAGTATTTTCAAAAATTGGCAAAACTGGCAAAAATTACATGAACTGGCAGGAAGAAAACCTAGAATAAAATGGAACGACATGCAGGACTTAAAGGAGAGAGGGGGTTTAGGACTGCCAAATTTACAATTTTATTATCAAGCTTGCTGTCTAATGAGGATTAGTGATTGGATTCTATTAGAAGATGGGAAACTCTTGGCACTAGAAGGATTTAATGCTTGTTTTCATTTCCATGCATATATATGGTACTGGAAAGAAAAAGTACATAAAGAATTCCTGCATCATTATATAAGAAAGCCATTATTAATGATCTGGGCAAAATACAAAAATAAGCTATACCCTAAAATTCCATTGTGGGTATCAAGCCATGAGGCCTTTCTAAATAAAAGTAGCCCGAATACAGATAGATGGATAACACACAAAGATTTGTTAAAACAGGAAAATGGACAAACAGAAATAAAATCTAGGGAAGAACTAACCAAAGAAGGGATAATATGCCATTGGTTTCCATATCGTCAACTAACAGAATGTTTTAAAATTAACCAGAAATTGGAAGGCTTTGAAGAAGGCAAATCAGAATTTGATGAAGTACTAAAATTGGGTTGTAAAAGAGTTATAAATAAAATTTATAAAATCTTATTAAACTTAGACCAGGAACGATTAATAATAGATAATATGAATAAATGGGTGCAAAACCTTGGAGAGGTAATTAAGATAGAAAACTGGGGAAAAGTATGGAATAAATATCTAAAATTCACAAATAGTTCCACTCTAAAAGAATTTTTTTACAAACTCTATTTTAGATGGTACCTAACCCCTGAGTGGATTGCAAAAATATCTAAAAATATGAAAAAATGTTTGTTGAAAATGCAATCAAACTAAAGATACATTCTACCATGTATGGTGGCATTGCCCCGTGATGAAAAATTTCTGGAAAAAGGTTCATAGAAAAATGGAACACTGTTTACAGATTAGATTTCCCATGAATCCGAAATTATATCTGTTGAATATGGCAAATATATTAGATAAACAATCAGAACAGAAATATTGGAGAATTGTATTATACATGGTGACAGCAGCCAGACTGCTAATAGCAAAAAATTGGAAATCAAAAGATATTCCTCAAATAGAAGATTGGCTATATAAATTATTCGAGATTTATCAGATGGATATGCTAACTCAAAAAATGAAAGGTAAAGCAGTCAATCAATGTAAGGAAGAGTGGAAGATTGTAAATAGATTATGGGAAGAAAATTGGAATGAAGATATATTGAAATATAAGAATTGAATTCTAAGAAGCTTTCAACATGAAAAGAAGGGTAGATAAAAATATACAATATAGAAAGGATAATAAAGGATTGCTAAATAAGAGGAAAAATAAAAATATAAGAAGGCAATATAGTTTTTATGTAATAAAATTTAAAATTTAAAAAGGGGAAAAGGGGGAAAAGAAAGAAACTATAGAGCTAGTAAGCATAAAAAATCTTAGGTGGGAAATTTAGGGTAGAGGGGTAAGGGAGGGAAGGAGGAAGAGTGAAGAAGAGAAAGGAAGAAGCAAGGGTAAAACAGTAACATAAAAATAAAGGAAAAAGAAATAGAGGAGAAGAAATATAAAAGAGAGAGGAAACAAAGAAAGAAAAAAGGGAAAGGAGGAGGAGAAAAGGAGAGAGGAGGTAAGTAGGTAGAAAGGAAAGAAGGATAATGTTGGGAAATTAGCAAGGTCCCAAAAGGAGGAGAAAAAGGAGAGAAACAAAAGAAGGATAAGGCATGTGTAGAGGGTAAGAGAAAGTGAGAAGATAGGAGGAAGTAGAATAGGCTCAGGAGGAAGAGGCTAGGGAAAAAGAGAGAAGAAAGCAGTAAGATGGGAGGTTAGATAAAGGAAGAGAAGGAGAGGAATGGAGAAGTGGAGAGGAAGAGGGGAAGGAAGGAAAAGAGGAGTAAGGGAAAGATTAAGAGAACTAAAAATGGAGGGGACCACATTCTTTTTCACTCCATCAAATACCTGTTCTACCTTATTACGCCTTTCTTTTCTTCATTTCCTGCTGTCGCTATCATTTAAGTAAGAACTGTTTTATTCATATAAATGTATAGAAATAGTTGGACTATGTATTCAACAAGAAATAAGAAGGAAAAATGGAAGAAGAAGAAAAGAAGAAAAGGAAAGAGAAGGTTGAGATTTGGAAGGAGAAAAAAAGTCTGCAAATAAACAGACACGGACAAAGAGAAAAGAGACTATTGAAAAAAAGAAGAAACATTAAAAAGGGGGGAAGACTGGTGATATGGATGATCTAATAATTATATATTATGAATGTAGCTTTTGGATTTTTTAGATTGCAATAAAAGTTTTAAAAAAATAAAAAACAAAATAAAACTAGAGATCTGCACTACTTAATTTAGCAAGGAAAGAATTTATTTTTATTAATGGTAGCCAGATAGGATCTATTAGGTCAAGTTTAGTTTTGAGTGAATCTGCTTGTAATGATTTATCATTTACAAGTAAGTCCTTTGTCCTGTATATTTTTCCCATCCTTTATATGGATTCTATTTAGCTTTTTGTTTAAACAGAGAATGCTCTAAAAACAGACAGAGATACGATGATACCAGTTTTCTTTTGTTTTTTAAAAATGAATCATACATTAAATATTGCTTCAGTAAATGAGTTGGCTAAAAAAAAAATTGTATAAAATATATCTATCTCATGTAGTTTTGATTTTCTCTTTTTCCCCCTGAATCCAAGATGTTAATATTTTTCTTGATATAAGTTGCCTTTGTTCTGTTTTTTATAATAGATATTATGTTTGTATCATCATTGTATTTTGTAGGGAAAGTAGCAGATTGTCAGACAAGATAAATAAGTACATGTGCTGTGAGCCTCACCATTACATACTAAAACACATTAGCTGGGTCCCTCCACCCATACCTGCCCCATCTCCCCTCCTGTAATTTGTTTCAGGTCAAGTCTGCAATGGAGCACAAAAAAAAGAGAGAGAGAGAGAGAGAGATGTATGTGCAATCCCTGGGACAATATTTTTGTAGATATCACTTCCTTATATTAGCTCTGCTGCAAATGCTCATGCTCATTACTGAAGATTCACATCACCAAAATTCTTCATTAAATGACAAAAGTGAAAAAAGAAGCACACAGGCAGATGGACAGACTGACTAACTGATCAGCCAACTAGATGGATGAATAATACAATTAAACCACCTTTTCTAAGGGAAATCTATTTCCCTCCAGCTCACTGGTTGCAAAGCAGTCAAGCTGGAGAATTTGTCTCTGTAATAGGAAGGGATTACACATGTAGATGAATTTATGAAATGACAAATCCAGGAACGAGACACTTTACAATATGGAAACTGTTCCAGAAAGTTGCTCTAAGTTAAGTAGAGAGTGCAGTTCTCCTCCATCACTTGATCCTCTCCTCAGAATTAGGAAGTGAACTCACCATTCTGAATCATGTAGAGTAGAATGGTTCTTTTTTTAAAAAAAACTGCAGTAAGAATGTTCTTAATAGGGGTTTTGCTGCCTTTTACATGAGTTTAAGAGATTGGCAGAGGTCAAACAGGCTTGCACACACCTGCTGAGCTGCTGCTATGAAGGCAGGCAGCCAGCAGAATGGTTGGGGTGTGTATGGCTATTCAGAGAAGAGCAAGAGAATAAAGGAGAGAGAAAAGATGAACCTGCTTATTGATTCCTTATACATCCTTCTTAATAGAGGAGCCCTTTCCCAAAAGATCAAACTTACCCCACTCCCACTTTACTCTTGTTTGTAATTGGGAAACCTTTTATTCCCGCTGTGTGTGTAATTAATCGTAGGAGTATTAACAACCCAGGAAAACCCAGGAGTATTAACAATGAGCTCTCAGCTCAAATTAAAGAAAGCTAGGCTATTTAAAAGATATGGCAATCTGAGAGATCTTCTAACTAATAGTTTAAAGTGCATTCATTGAAAAGAATTCATTGTGAGTGACAGCAATATATAAACACGTGTGTGAGGATAGAATTTACTTCAGAAATACATACATTTTTTAAAAAAGACTTCTCTTGCAGAACATGCTGGATCTGGACCACTTTACTCATTATACTCTCCAAGGAAAAATACAACTGTATAGACTATTGCCTGCTATGTGTACCATGTATATTTGTTTTGCTTCAAGAGCACAAATCAGACTTGATGCTTACCTCAGGAACCATTCTGTACATTCCACAGAACATCCACAAGATTCATCTCCCTGTATTTCTAGGCTTTGTGTAAAGAGAAAGATGTAGATATAGCCTGTATGTAGATGAATATTCTGTCACTCTATCAGGACCTTGGCAGAGGGCTTAAAAAGCCGTCCTCGGGGCAAGGAAGGGGAGGGGCAGCCGCATGCTCAGCACCTCTTCCTCCTCCTGAGGTTGTCCTTGGAGCCGCCAGCCCTCCGCACGGCTGGCGCTCTGAGGACAACCTTCTGCCACAGCATCCGGGCACGCTGCGGTGGAAAAGTCAGCGAAAGTGCTCTGAAGGCTTTTGCGGCGCACTTTTGCTGACTTGTGAAAGGAGCGCTATTTTAGCGCTCCTTTCAGGGGCGGCGAAGGTGCGCCACAGGATCAAGGCATGGGGATGCCTCGGTCCCGCGGCGCACCTTCCCAGGGCGGCCCTGTGCTGCCAGTCTGCTTAGGTCCTCACTTACATGCACACCTTTTACCTTTGCAGGACTTCTAAAAACATGTGGAGTGAAAGAGGGAATGGGGCTTCTGCTCAGATTCACTATTGAAGCCTTTACATCAGGAGTGAACAGCTGAGGCCCTCCAGATATTTTTGACCTTCAGGTTTCACAACCCTCGATCAGCATAGCCAACCATGCTGGGACTATGGGTTTTGGGTTGCAGTCCAAAAATATCTGAAAGGCTACAATTGATCTACATGTACAGTAAATAAACAGGATTTCCAATCTCACAAAATATTCTGCCCATGTATAAGTGAAAATGAATAGAAGTTTCCTTCAGCTCTTTCCCCTTAACACAGGAAGCTTTGGAACTGAAGAATCAGACTTGCAATGCAAAAGCTAATTTTAGCAACAACAACAACAACAACAACAACAACAACAATAATAATAATAATAATAAATGGTGTTTATTTATAACACCCTTCCACCATAGGGCAGTGCATCAGAACATATACAAAAAGCAAACAATAAAACACCACTCTATAAAATTCTAAAATAATATTAATATACTAAGAAAAAAAAAAAAACAATATCCTCCTCAGTCACTACCCATCTCTGCCACCTTAGGTATGCTCAACAATGTAATCCAGTGAATCAAAGAGGAAGATCCTTAACCCCTTACAAGAGTGGATCAGATCAGAAATTGCTTTATTCCCTCCAACTTTTTCAAATTGTGCCTTGGCAATAATCTCTTGCCCCAGCTGCCTTTCTACACTGAGGAACTAGGATTGTCTTGCTTTTATTGGAGGTAGTGTCCATTATTGCTGTACATGACAGCCTGAATGGGTTCCCATACCTCATCCTCTTTCCCTGAGCGGTTTGGCTTAGTATACTAGGGCCTCTCCCAACCAATTGAGATTTGTCTCAGAATGTTGGAGAGCGTGGTCCAAGTCTCCAGCCCTATGTCCAGGGGATCCAGAGCCAACTTGGGGGGGAGGTTGCAGACTGCCAGAAATAGTGCAAATTGTGTCCACTTTTAGAGTTAGGGTTAGTGCTAGGGAATCATGGGAATTGTTTTTTCTGAGACATTGAGCCTTCTCTGTCAGAGAGCTCTGGTGCCACAATAAAATACAGTTCCCATGATTCTCTAGCACTAACTCTAACCTTAAAAGTGGACTCAATTTGCACTATTTCTGGCAGTCTGCAACCCCCCCCCCCATTGATCTCAGGACAAAGTCCATTGTGCAACATGGAACGAGATTCTCTGTTGTTGTAATCAATGACTCCTTGGGCACTGGGAGTGAGTTTCCTGGCTAACACCGCAAGTAACATCTTTGTATTGTATTTTACTATTTTATTGTAATTGTGTTTTATGTTGTAAACCACCCTGATTGGGCAACCATTGGGCGGTATATAAATAAATTTTATTATTATATTATTAGTAAGTTATGCCTCAGGAATCTCACCCACACTCTGTCTCTCCATGATGTATAAGGTATTGGCATCTTGTCCCAGCCACGGCAGTGACATGATCTCCCTCATCCAAGGATACATATTCTTGGACAAAAGGTCTTGGACTGCCACAGCTAGTTCCAGGCTGCCCTGTCAGTGTGGGACATGCACAGCCTTGCTAATTGCACCAGGTCCTGACCGTTTGCAGTTGGACAGCTGTTGGCCACTGTCATCAACCACATCAGGCCATTCTCCTTATTCAGGGCTCCCAATTGGTCTGCCATAGCACAGGCCTCCATAGCTGACTAAGGGATCCTCTTTCTGGTAGTCATCACCCCAGTACCACAGTCTCCCCTGGGGACTTGTGTGGTTTTTACTTGAATGAGGTTCACTGGGGCATCAGAATCCTTTGCTTCCCATTGGGGATTGAAAGGAATGTGATCCATGGCAAGCCAGTGGAAAACCTATACTAAACTGATGTCTTATTATGGAACTGCTATTATAGCTGCTATCTCCTATCAGAAAGTCTGGCCTAGACCGGGAAATTGCTTAACATTATCCATACGAAAGCTCAGGACATTTTTTATAAAGCAGTTGTCAGTGTTCACAGGAACTACTAGGTATCAGGTTTAATATTTTAGCTTTTTATATGTGAAATTTCAAGTTTGACATCAACATTTCATATGCAAAATTTGACCTGATACTTCAACTACCAGTACTTCAGAATGGTTGCCAATTTTTGTCTTTTAGGTTCTGGCAGAAATCACATACATAATCACATATATAAACTAATAACATGATTTATTATTCATTTGTGAAAATAATCTTGAATTTTTTTTCCCTTAAAGACAACAAACAAATATTTTATATTTGTCAATTAAAAAAAATATATGACTTGTACTAAGAGGAGGGGATTATTTTCCTGAAACCTTGGAGAACTCAACTACCAAAACAGATAATGCTAGGCTAGATCAGCCAATTGTCTAATCTAATGTAAAGTTGCTTCCTGTTTCTATATGTCTGTAGGAATCAAGCCCAGGATGCAAATTTAGAAAGAGATGAGCACTAGGTAACCAGCAAAAATTTAAATAGATTGAATTAGAAACCTGATTCACACCATTTGGTTGTTTTTAAATGAGCACATACCTCTTGGTTTTTCTTATGCGTCTATAAGCCAGGTGTTTTTTTAATAAAGCATTTATGTATGGATCACAGACATGAATCTCCTGAGACATCTTATCTGAGTTCAGAATTAGCTTCTGCTGAACTAAGATCTACCTGAAATCTACACATGATATGCATGTGCTTTATTTTCTTGTCTCATCTTTTGTATTGTTTTGTTTTGTTTTGTTTTGTACAGTTAGAGATATTCACAAGAGACTCCTGCCCCAGAAAAAAAAAGTTACATGTGAATCAGCACTTGGAGAAAGTTTGTATAGTAGTATATCATTTGAAAACAGCATTGGTGGTTTAGCTGAAAATGATACTGCATCTGTTCCTAGGCAAGCTCTTTAAAACTTAATGCATATGTTAAGTTTGCAGGTTTCAGTCTGAATGGAAAATATCTCCCTGTGGAAGGTTCTTTTTGCCTGGCACCTGTGATGGTGTTTTGCAACTTTATTATAAATGTTTGTTATTGTTTCAATTTGAGAAGCAAGGAGAAATGCACATACATATAAACATCTTTGAGCTACTTTCATTTTTTATGGGCAGATTCCCACTTGCTAGTTCTTTCAGATAGCGAAAAGGTGAGAATATATTGGAGACTGTGGAATCTCCCAGAGGCAATGGGCCAAGGCCAGCCCTACTATTAGGGAGGGTGAGACAGTTCTTTCAGGAAGAGGATGCTAAGAAGTGCACCATACAGGCACCCTGCACCTTCTAAACAACACTGCTGCCCTTGGGGTGGGGGGTGGGGATTGAGCAGCTGTTGTCCCAAAGCAACATTCAGTTCTGTACATGGCATGTGCATGGAGACATGTTTTTGTTTCTGTCAAGCAGCAATTTGCTTTGAGCCAGCAATGTGATGGGCCACCTTGATAAGCCACATCATTTTGTTACTTAAACACACATCACTGCATAGAAAATCCAGTCTAGTACTCCATGAGTTCTCTGTTCTACCCTGTGATATCTCCTGATATGCAAGAAAGAGATGCCCAAGGACTGATCTATCATGCCACATCCTACTGTGAATGCACCTTTTATCATGTAGGTTGCAGTGTTAATCCTATGCTGCAGCTGAAGAACCTGCTGAAAGGGATCTTTAAACCTCTCTTTTTTCTAGTTGGGGTGGGGGAAGAGATGACAGTTTACTAGGTAAGTAGCTGGGTACATTTGAAAATTGGGAAGAGGTTGCTAAAATTCAGTGAGCATTGCAGCTAGATTTATGACCTTGTAGATCAGACATATAAGCATCACCTTGGTTATCTATCTAGCAGAGCAGAGAAAATGATTCATAGCAAACAATTTATCTGATTAATTTCACCCTTTTGTTTGTTTGCTCCTGAATAATCTGCAAACAAGCTGTCAGTTTTTAGGAGCTTAATTATTCCATGATGAATGAAAGACAAACACACACTCAGAAAGTGAGAACTGCTCGTGAATTATTTCTCAGGGCTGCTGTGTTGATAGTATCCAACTCATGAAGTGCCTGTGGCCTCAGAAGTAGAGATGAGCCAAAAACTACCCATCAATGCTACTAATACTTTTGTTGTTCCTGAAAATTGGGCCCCATCTCTGGGCCTTTGGTCCATGGACTATTTCTCCATGTTCGTTTGAAGTATACAAACAGCATTCTCCACATTAGATAGCTGAGAGCCACTCTGGTTTCATGATAAGACTTTGATTAGGGATAATCAGTGCAAATCACTGGTCAATTAACCACAAACTTAACTTTGTGTGCTGTTATAATCCACACAATTTATATTTATTACTCACTGATGTTGCATTGTCATGTATCACTATACACTCTGCTATGATTTCCTAATATCCCTATAGCTTTTCAGTTCTCTTTCACACACTACAATGAAGAAGTATTCAACATATATGTGTACAGCTGAAAATGGACAATACTTTATAAGCAGACAATAATGTGAATGGAGATTTTCTATTACATTAGAAATCTTGCCTTTCTACTGCATCTGTTGTTCCTAGGATGGCTTACAGAAGTTTTACAAAACCAGCAAAATCCAATTGAAACTAATGAATCAATCAACAATAGCAAAAATATACATGACTTCCTTTTCACTCTCAGCCTTCAGCGGAAAGCAATGGCAAAACTCCTCTGAACAAATCTCGCTAAGGAAACCTCATGGTAGGTTCACCTTAGGTTCACCATGTTGGAAATGACTTGAAGACACACAATAACAAACAACAATATTGGCAGATGTCCTATGATGCCAGTAAAAAGACCTGGTGATTAGTGAGAAATACTGGCCTAAAGCATTGGAAGAAGAAAAGGCAAAATACTGTTTCCTCATATAAGACTATTTTTGATCAAACAGCACAAATATGTGGCCCATCCAACCCTAATCAAATTCAAGGATGTTATTCTGGACAAGCTGTTTTAGTATTCCAAACGAAACTACTACCAGGGTTTGCCTGGCTAATGTCTGAAGCAAAGGGATTATGTTATTTTAAAATAATAGAACATAAATGGGGCAGCAAAATAAAAGAAAATTAAACTACAATTCTAACACTGCTATAGTTAAGTGTCACAACACAGTGGCTAAAACGTATCATAAAAATCTATGGCCAGCACAGTAGATGTACTTACCGATATGTAGAATCATGTCAGCTACCAGCAATAGTTTGGCATTTAGATCAATATGGCCTTGATAATTGTCCAGAGGAAGGATATATGTGCTATTTTTACAGACGTGTTCCAGAAGGACAGATAACAAACACAGCAAATATCATAGTCTTGCTTGAATTGTTGTTCCACATTAAATACAGAATTGTTACATAAGTATCTATGAGTGTTGGCAAGTCTTAATACTAAAAATCATGTCCAATTCTTATGAAATATCATGTTCTTTACTTAACAGTGATAACAGTGAGAACAGTTGCTATCCAATCAACACTGAGTGATCTAGTCAGAATCCGGTCATGGATCTACTATTTATAAGCACAGGGTTGTTAGAGTGAGCAAGCTGTGTAAATGTTAACACAAACAAGCATAGAGATAAGTTAAGACTGCAGTCCTATGCCCACCTTGTTGTTGTTAACTGTCCTTGAATCAATCTCAACTCATGGGGGCCCTATGGGTGAGACATCTCCAAGACCTTCTGTTCTCCACTGCTCTGCTTAATTCCTGCAACCCCTTAATACCCGTAACCTCCTTAATAGAGTCCATCCATCTGGCATGTGGCCTTCCTCTCTTCCTACTTCCCTCCACCTTTCCTAGCATTACTGTTTTTTTCCAAAGAGTCCTCCCTTCTCATGGTGTGTCCAAAGTACAACAGTCTCAGTTTGGTCATCTTGGTTTCCAGGGAATTTTCCAGCTTGATCTGCTCTAGGACTCACTTGTTTGTCCTTTTGGCTGTCCATGGTATCCTCAGCACTCTTCTCCAGCACCACATCTCAAATGCATTGATTTTCTGCCTATCATCTTTCTTAACTGTCCAGCTTTCACATCCATACATGGCAATAGCACTACTTTTGTTTTCCGTATTTGTTGACATATGTTGGTTAGCACTAAAGTTGACTCTGTCACTGTGGATAGCAGCAGTTCAATTGAAAGATCATCTGTTCCTGAGGATATGTTTTTCACTATTTCTTTTATTGAATTTTCACCTCACTGTTTAGAATTTGGGATTCATCTTCATATGGCTCTTCATTCCATGTGTCCATTTTGTCATCTCTTTTGTATAATTCTTCTGTGCATTGCATCCAATGTCTTTTTATTCCTTCCTGGTCTTGAATTATGTTATTTTTATCGATCATCCCAGTCCTTGGTTTGAATTTTCCTTTATTTCCTGGATCTTCTGAAATAGATTTTTTGTTCTTCCTTTTTTGTTGTTGTCTTCTATTTCTCTGCATTTGTTGTAGTAGTAATTTTCTTTATGTTTCCACACAAGCTGTTCTGATGTTGCATTCATAATTCTTACTTTGTTCCTATCTCCCTTTTGTTTTTCTTCTCTTCTCTTCTTGATTGCTTGTAGTGTTGTTTTTCTGTCATCCATGGTTTTTTTTTCTCTTTCTCTTTCTCTTTCTTTTTGTTTTTTTCTTTTTCTTTTTGTGTCTGTCTGGATTCTTCTTTTATTATGTCCCTGACTTTAGACCACAGTTTCTCTGGTTCTCAGTCTATTATGCTTAGTAATGCACATCTGTTTCTTATGTTGTCAGTAAATTCTGTTGAGATATTATTTAGATCATACTTTGTTATAATCACTGGTTTTGTTTTCTTCTTGAGTCTTAGGGCCTTTGCAGA
>JAIPUX010001232.1:2333670-2356284 GCA_020142125.1 Phrynosoma platyrhinos
TTAAATCCAGTTATTTCCTTAAGTTCTTTACCTTCACTTTTAGACATAATAAATAAATGATTCTGAACATATAGTCAAAAATCATTGTCATTGTCATTACCATCAGCAGACGCTATAGCCAAGCTATGTGTGTACTGGCAGAGAAATGGCTGTTCCACTGAGAAAAATCCCAGGCTCTATAATAGAACCCCTCCCTTACTTCCATGACCCCAGAGATCCAGACTGGAGGAGATACTGCTTATTTCTCAAACAAGCTTCCAGCCACTTTAAATGGGGGCAATGTGATCTTGACTGAATATAGAACAAAAAGATGATCTGAAGGATTTGCTTATAAAGACCACTTGAAGCTCTTTGAGGCACTGGCTTATCATTGACAAACAGTACTTAGGTTCACCTTGTGAAGAAGAGGGGCATCAGAAGGATGCAACTAAAGATGTGATAACTGAAACAATGGATGTAGATAACTGCAGTATATGGAAAGCTGTCGATTTTCTATTTTTAAACATTTTTTTAAATGGCCATGACAAAATATCTGTAACCAAACACATTTCCACTGGCAGAAGGAATCTCTGTGGCCCCCACCACTTATTATCCATCTCATCAGATATCTCTTAACATTTATACTGAGAGCTACCACTGGTAACCTCATAGTGCAGTTATTTAAGTGCTAGACTCAGACCTGGAAGATGCAGGTTCTGGATTGCACCAAACCAAGGAAGATATTGGATGGCATTGGCTGGTCAATCCTTTTCAACCTGAACTACTTCACAAAGTTGTTGTGGTCATGGAATGAGGAGGATAGCTTTTAGTTCATTAGAAGAAAGAAAGATGAGGTGCAGGAGTGGCCAAAGACAACCAGACCTGATAGTTGGGTAGCTTTGCTGGACTGGCAGAGGTGGTACTCCTATATCATGAATCAATGGGAATTTCTTCGTGCCACCTGCTGCACTACTCCCAGTCCCTGCCTTGAATCAAAAGCTCCAAAACTGTAGAAACAGAACTTCACTGAGGCAGACTAACAGACGCTAAAAATGGTACATGTAGTTTTAGGGTCATCCTCCTCCTCTTACTGAAATAATGTGGTTGTTGTTACCTTCCTTTCTCTCAAAATTCGAACTCAAGATGGCTTACACTTTTGAAAAAATAGAGATTAAAAACATACAAAACAGTGAACATTAAAATAGAATTAAATGACTGACAATATTAAAAGGATTTAAAACTACATTTTAAAAGATTTTTAAAAGCAATTAAAACAGTTCAGTTTAAAATAATAGAGCATCCTCAGCCAATTTTTTTAAAAAACCTTTCCCTTTTAAAATTCTGTTGAGGGAAAAACAGTCTTTCCCTGCCTGACAGAAGGACAGCAAGGAGGGAACAACTGGGAAGGGAGTTCCAGAATCTGGGGGCAGCAACTGAGAAGGCCCTTTCTCATGTCCTCACCAACCAGGTTTTACATCACACACACACACACACACACACACACACACACACACACACACTCAAATACATTTATGTTGCCACAACTTTCTGCCAGAATGGGGGAAACTAGCCGAGCTGATCTCCCTTGCACCACTAACCACTTCTGTACTTATTTGCCAAAGAGCTGTAGCCAAAAGTCTAGTTCAGGGGTAGGCAACCTTTCCCCTTTAAGGGCCTAGGGACTTCAGCTCCCAGAATCCCAGGAGCTATTGGCCAACTTGGGACTATTGGCCAATATGGCTGAGGCTTCTGGGAGCTGAAGTCCCTCAGCCCTTAAAGGGGAAAGGTTGCCTACCCTTGGTCTAGTTAGTGGAATTTTATTTAGCTCAAATTTTATTCAGGTTGGATACAAGGACTGATGAAACCATTTCCCTATTTGTATACCAAGACAAAGGAGTATCCAAGGAATTGAGCAGAGGCAGAATTCTATAACTGAAGTGTTTCTTATATTGGGGGGAAATCACACAGCAAATCACATACACACAAGCTTTCATACAAGGTTCAGGAAATCAAGGCAGAACTAATGGTGATACTTACACAAGATGAGACTTGCTTCTGGATCCAATTGGTTGGTGTGGTCTGGGACACAGCCATTCTGGGGAGCAAAGAGGAATGGACATGCTGGAACTAGTCAGAGTTCACAGGGGCAGAGTGTCCCCATGAAATTCAGACTAGCACATTGGCGATGGGTTTTGGGGGTCTTATAGGCAAAAACTAGCCTTTGGACAAAAGTGTTTACATATCTATGGGTGAAGTCATGGTCTGTCAGTATTCAAGGTGGAAATGGGTGCTCGATTAAGCCCATCAGGCTCATCCAATGAGACATCCTGCAGATAATGGAGGTGTTAATGTCCCATTTGCAACTCCCGAACTATCTGCTTAGCCTGTCCTGGGGCATTGTTCCCTTAATGGCATTAGCTGTTTGACCACTTCAGGGTGTGTGCGGATGTGTCCCCTCGCTCTGCAGGGTCTGTTCTGAGGTCATATGGAAAATTACACACAAATCAAAATTTCAGAATGTCTCACTGCTGGTAACAGTTCCCCACCCCCCACCCCAAAAAACGTTCAGACCTACAACGTAGGGGATGAATGTTTTCAAATTAACTTTTTCCTGTTCAAATTTTGGGGTGTGAATTGTGAAGCCTAGCCATAGCTCTAGGAAGTATCACAGCCAGTGAAACCTTGTTTGGGAAAGGGAGGTGTATCATTTATCCAGAATCCACTCACACATGATTTTATTAGCATAAAACAATACAATGATCAATAGAAATAGAAGGTTGTAAAGTCCAGTTAAAATTGGTCTCAATGGACCGCAAAAGTCCAACAGAGGTGTGGGTGAGTCAATTGACTGTATAAATTGGCCACAATGGCCAAGGCCAAATCCAGGTATTATGAAATGCTTTCTGGAATCAGCTGGCAACTTGTGCATTGTCCAACCAGGTCTATGGCAAACTGTCCAGTAACTTTGAGCAGGATTGGTGGAAGTTTTAAAGGTTTGGACTATTGTCTGGAAAAGACATCAGCAATGGTGACTTGGTACACTGTCAGCAAGATGGTGGACATCTCTGAATAATGCAGGGTTGGGCTGTGTTTATGCTGTCTGGGAGACGTAAACAATGTCCATGAAATGGCAGCCATGGATGCTGTAACGGAGCTCCAGTAGACAGCGGGTAGGCACTCTGGATGCCTTCTAATGGATAGAGTGATGGAGGACAATGTAGGGCAGAAGCAAAATATCTGGATATGGAGGATGGCTCAGGAGGACATCTGGCAGATATCTGGAGCTGGCTGCACACTGATGTAGGAGGACTGATGCATCTGTGAAGATGGAGAGCTGCACAGGAACGGTGATCAGAATGGAACCCCCAGTGAGCATGGAGATGTAGCATTGAGAGCCACAGAAACCAGGAATGGATAAGATCAAGGCAGCAGGAAAGAGCAAAGTGGAAGATAAAGCCTTAACTGTTTACATCAGGGGTAGGCAACCTTTCCCCTTTAAGGGCCGAGGGACTTCAGCTCCCAGAATCCCAGGAGCTATTGGCCAACATGGAACTATTGGCCAACATGGCTGAGACTTTGGGAGCTGAAGTCCTTCGGCCCTTAAAGGGGAAAGGTTGCCTACCCCTGGTTTACATGCTGTGAAGACAACAGTCTCTCCCCACCCCCACCCCCACCCCCACCCCCACCCCCACCCATCCTCCACAGAGATTAGGATGGCTTTGCTATGTGGAAAATCTCTTATGAAATAAGGAAAGGAGCTCCGATATATCTATGTGCAGTGGAGACTTTGGGAAAGGAAAAGTCATGCCCCTGACTCCCCACTGAACCAAGCCAGCGAGTAAGGGAGGTGGGAGAGGTCTAAACGTAAAGCAGTAGCAGAGGTTGATCAGGGTTGCTGTCCGGCATTTTTAAGGCACCTAATCCTTAATACACTATAAAGACAGTAGACTATACAGTAGCACATATATTTACATACAAATGACACATCACAAGACAGCTGTTAAGCAAGCAGGTTTCAGTGAAATAAGGGCACTGAGCCTTTAAGAAGCCACAGTGGCCATTTTGACAGTGGTCATCTTCCTGATCTGACTGGGGCTGCTGGGAAATCATGCAAATTAGTCTCCAATTTTGACAAAAACCACCCAAAAAGATCAAATTAATGACCTGTGGACCCTGGGGCCTGGTATTCTGTTGCCATGTGAATGGAAGAGTTCAACCATAGGTTTGTTTTAAAAAATCAAGACTCATCCTGAGTTAAAATCCTGTTGGAAATAGTAGGGAGGACCTAGAAAATCACTGAAAATCATCCCTGTCAGCCACCTTTTATGGAGCCCGACCCACTCTTAGCCTCGGAAGCAATGTGACTATGCTGCCCCAAGCTGTGAGGTGGATGGGTCAGCCTCTGCAAATCAATGTTTCACTCTCATGAGAGTGATGCTTGACTCATGGATGCACAGGGCATCGCTCTGTTTTCATACACTGCACTGTTTCCAAGGTTGAAGCTCTCCTTCCCGCATAAACAAGTGGGGGAAAATATCCCACCCTCCCCACAACTGTGATAATCTGGATGCCCGAAAATGATGGCTATGGCATTTGTGAGTAGGCACAAGAGGACTTGTCCTGCTCTGGACCAATCCTAGCCCCCTCTCCCATGAGTTCTTTTTTGTGTATTTAATTTTTTGCAAGATCTCAATGATCTGCATTGCCTTAAGGTCTACCATCAATTTGATTTGTGATTTGGTCTGTACAATTTGTTTGGTGGCCTCACTCAAATTAGCAAGGAGACTTAGCCATTTTGACACCTTCCGGCACAGCGTTTTGATGTACTGCACCGTAAGGGACACTAAAGAGTCACACACCGGCTCTTAGGGTACCCTTTTGCCAGCTCTAAAAGGAGAAGCATTTTGCCGCTCTCTTCCAGGACGGCAAAAGGGAGGATCGGGGCCAAGGCATCCGGCAGCCTCAGCCCCAATCCTCCGCTTCCCCGGGCAGCATAAGGCCACCCATCTGCATCCCCTCTCAGTGTCTGTTGGGGTATGCAGACAGCGGGATGTAGCATACACACATGCAGAGTTGAAGCACCTAGGCAGGAACGCCCAGAAGATGGTCTGTGAAGAATCTTGCTCCAGGTGGCAAAGAAAAAATCCTCCCACACACATTGGAGAAAATAATAGCTGAACAGTGAAACTTCACTCAGTGAGGGCTTTAATCTTTGTTGCAAATATTTACAAAGATACACAGAGTATCAGACGTCCATCTTGAATACTCAGAGCTATACAGACCAACAAAGTGCTTCACCAACCACGACTAACCAACAACAGAGATTCTGACTCTCTCACATATATAGGTGGTCTTCTTAGGAACATGTGACAGTCATGCACTAATGAAACCTGGCTGGTTTCATCCTCAATGCCTGTTGCATCAGACCTCCCATTATGCTTACCTGGCTTGTCTCACTCACTGTGCATGTTCCATCAGGTTTCCTATGATGCACAGCTTACCAAATGCTGACTCATGCACCTGCCACTTGAACTGTAGTAACCTTGTTACTATTGCTCTAGGTCCTCTCAGTGGCCACATCCATGTCATTTTCCAGACCAAGGTGCCACATGGTCTTGACAGTGTTCCGCCAATATCTCTATATACAATCACCCACAAATGATATACATTAGTCCAACCCACTCCTGGGATGTCACCCAGTTTCCAGTTACCTGACTGATGTGACTCTGCAGAATTGAAGGTTTCTGACTCAACCCCTCTGCATAGTGTTGTATCACCCCCCTATGACTCAGGACTGTTCAAATGTTGAGTCATCATGGCTCCCAACTGTACTAAGATCACTCTCTCACCTTTGTCCCAGTTTCTTTGCCCCAGTAACATATATGGCATTTTCTCTTCAGAGTGCATTTTACTCTGACATTTACTGTCTATCTGGAATAACTTATCAATGGCAAAGTCTTTGACCATTTCACGTAAGTAAAATTCTTGGTCAAAACAATCAATTAGGTGTAGCCTGCAAAAGCATGGGTTTCCCTTATGTCTATCTATGGCTATGGGATATTCCAAAAGTAGAATTGTAAGGTGGTTGCAAGGTGTGCGGAGGCAAAAGCAATTGTGGGTCAATTGAACCATTATAGAGGCCTTGACCAGGATTATCAAGTGTTCTTGGATGTCCTGAGTGGGGGTTCCTTCTAGGCTACCATAGCAATGTATCCATCTGTTTGTTTTAACACAACTGGTTAAGTCATAAAGATATGTGCAATTGGTCCAATGGCATAGTTTTTCTAGCAGAATGGTTGTGTTGCTCTCCGCTAGGGAGAGTCCTAGATGTGAGACTGGATGGATGACCTGGGGGACACACACTCTTTCATGGTAAATGCCAAGCTTTAAGATCATATCCTTCCATGACACGCCTGCCACTCTTATTAAATCAGCACAGTATTGAAGGGAGTCTGGGTATATGTTCTTAAGGAAACCCATGCCTTCTGGGTGAATCAGTTTCATTAGGGAAGCTTGGATCAATTGGAAAGCAAAGGCAATGGGATTGCTCTGTATCTGCATACACTGTATAGCGATAGACAGATTGTAAATGCTATTTTATAGGGAATGTCCAAGGTCTATAATAATTTCCTTCTCTACCCCAACCCATTGTGGTAAGATGTGGCCAATCAGGTCTAGAGCTATATTCATGAGACCTGTGGCAATTGAAACCCCTAAATCTTTAGTTTTGGATCATACTACCCCCAATTTGTTTTCCAGAACTTTTGAGTCTATGGCATTTAAGACACCTTCTCCCACTCCCAAACCTCCTAGGACTGTTCCCACAAAGTCCCTTCTAGATATAAAGAGTGGGTGTGTCACAGTTTTCCATCTCTGTTCTAGTTGCTCCCACTGAGCCTATGCAGCCTTTAAATAGGGGTTACAAGTGGGGATCGTTCTGGCCACATTCACCTTGGTCAAATTTAGCATCATGGTGGTCACTATCTGCTTTGACTCTGAATAAGCAAAGGTAGACACGTCCCTTCAAATGACTATGGGGGGCTGCAGATGGGCAGCTCTGGGCCGCTCCTCCTAGCCGCAGATCAGGGCCACAGCTACCCCATGTCGTGGCCCCAATCCTCAGGGGCGGCAAAAGGATGCCCTAAGAGCCAGAACACAGCTCTTTAGTACCCCTTCCAGTGCAGCACGTCAAGACACTGCACTAGGAGGGCATCCTGATGCACTGCACTATGTGTCACAGCATGTAGCTGGCGTGCGGCTGCCCCTCCCATCTCTGCTTCCAGGCTGGCCTTTTGAGCCAGTGTGCAGAGGCCCTATGTTTCCCAAGTACATGGGTGGTTCCTTGAGAACTTCAGGAGAAAATATGGGTATGTAGGGGCAATGTATGCTATGGCAATCTATGTTGCACCCTGCAGGTTTCTGTGTGATGTTAACACAGGTGAATAGCCTTGTTTTCCAAGTCCATGTAGGATGGCATTTTGAAGCTAAGGTGAGAGAGGTATAAAAAGAAGCAGAAACCTTACCTAGTGGAGGATCAAATTGGTTGTGATTCCAAAATCCAGAGGTTAGAGGGATGCTCCCAGCATCAGCTCCTTCTGACCTTCTGGGCCAAATAGAAGAACTTCCGATGTGATAGTCTTGCTTTCTGTGATACAGACCTTTGTTTTTACCTTGAGGGCAAATTCTTTATCATATCATGTGCGTGCCTCATCCATGACATCTAAAACTTCATAAATTCCAGGGTAAGGGAGTGCCCAATGGCAATCCACTTCTTTGTTGTACACCCAACTGGTGTCAAATTGAGTGGGATAGGTGGGTAGAATGGAACTTGTATCTCTCCATACTATAATCCATAAAATCCATAGAGCCATCTCCTGTCCCTGTCGGGAAACAGAGAGACATTGGGATTGAATTATCCTCCATTGCAGCACAGAAAAGTTTCAGACAGGTTCACTAAGGGCAGTAGTGGCCACTCTTGTGCTACTGGCTTTAAAGGGACAGGTCCTTCCTTCCATTCTTTCAGCTGAGAGGAGTGGAAATATTTAAGCTTGTCTCTCTACTTTCTGGAGATGCATACCTGCTAGATTGCTGGGGAAACCCTCTCTGTGATGTTCACCAGACTAAAGGCCTAAGCAGACTGCCAGAAATAGTGCACATAAAATTGAGGCACTGCCCTGACTCAATGCTAGGGAATCATGGGAACTGTAATTTATTGTGGCACCAGAGCTCTCTGACAGAAGGCTCAATGTCTCAGAAAAAAATACAATTCCCATGATTCCCTAGCACTGAGCCAGGGCAGTGCCTCAATTTAATGTGCACTATTTCTGGCAGTCTGCTTAGGCCCTAAGACACTTTGCGAACAGAGCATGCATACATTACCAATTATCCAGGGTCCCATTGTTGGGGATTCCTAGTCCAACCTAATTTATGATCCATGGTTTGCATATTTTTCCCTAATTTTCAGCAACCTGGTGATAGATCTTTGTATTAATGACCTTACCCATTTCTGATTTAGTGTTACTGGTTGTAATGGTATTTAGCCAGAAAGCCTCCAGCATGAGCATGTTGCATCTTGTCATGATCTGTTGTGGTGTGAAGCCATGGGATGCTATGGTTCCTCTAAGCGCCATCAGGATAATTGGCAGTTTTGCATCCCAGTATTTTCCAGAGGCTCTCACTACCTTCTGTAATGCTTCTTGAGGGGCCAGTTAGTCCTTTCATTGTGGCCTCAACTTTGGGGGTGATGCAAAATGTAGAACCTCTGCCAATTCCTAGTGCTTTGCAGAGTTCCGACATGACCTCCCTGAAGAAATGAGTTCCTAAGTTGTGATCTAACACACGTGCTATACCCCACCTCTAAAACATGTGATTAAACAAAATTTGGGCAGTCATGATGGCGGTATTGTCTTTAGTGGGGAAAGCTTCAATCCATTTGCTGAATGGGTCTATGATTGTGAGGCAGTATTTGTATTGTCTCAGTGTAGTTGGTAGGGGGCCAATGAAATCTATTTGGAGATGTGCCTATGGGCCTTCAATTCTCTGATGGCAGATCGAAGCCTAGGGCCTGCTTTTATCCGCATTGACCATGGTGCAGGACAAACAGTTGTCCACCCACTGGTAAATCTCTGACCACAACTGGGGCCACCAGCCAGTCTCCCTAACCCTCTCAAAAGTGGCCTGCTTGCCCTTGTATCCAATTTCATGGCAAACTGAATGAAGTCTCCACAGAATTCTTTGGGCACAATCCAACTATAATTTTCTTCCCCATTTACAGCCCACCAAACGCCTTCCTTTTGTCCTATCTTGTATCTCCCTGTTGGGTCCCTTCCTATGTCTATCAACTCTCTGATCTCTCTGTCTCTCTTTTGAAGCTGTGCCAAGTCTAGACCGGGGGGCATCGGGGTTCTTTTGGTTTTACATTGATGGGAGCCAGGGAAATTGGAGGTTTGGTGACAATGCAGCTTCTTTGGCCAACTTATCTGTGTGGCTATTCCATTTGGCCTCTTCATGATTTCCTTTCGGTGCCCCTTTACAAAAGTCACCCATGTGACTTGCACCACTATTTGCCATTTTTCAGTGTGGTCTACCATTTTGTCATCATTGGTCTTCCATCCCCTAGTGAACCAAATGGGAAACCAATCTATAGCTGCATTTACAGTCCACTGAGAATCTGTATATATAGCTAAGGAAATCTCAATGAGCTCAAATTCCAATACTATGCAGAGGGTTTCAGTGGGTTGACTGGAGTGAGGGCAGACTGTCCCTTGGAGTATATGTGAATCATTTACTCAGATGGCTCTGTACCTGTTAAGCAGGCTCCTTTCAGGCAGGATGATGACCCATCACAGAACCAACACTGAAATCCCTGTGAAAGAGCTTCTAGAAGGGGCCTTCCAGCTTTTATGGGCATGTGTCCTCCAAAACTGGGGGAAGTAGGCATTCATGAGCTGAACCCATAACTACCAAGCTGTAGGGAGCAGAAGGCTTGCTGGACTGCCTGTGATAATCTACGCCTCTTTTGATTCATTCCAAGGTCCATTTTACTATCCTGGAGTTATGGACTTGTCCATCCTGGACTTTCCCAGACAGTATAAACTTTAGAGTGGTATGAGGGGTCTGGACAATAGCACCACCTATGATAAATTCCCATCTGGTGAGAACCAATACTAGAGCCAAACAATTCTTCTTGCACAGACTGAATTTGATTTCAGTGGGTGAGAGATTCCTAGAAGCATGGGTTACCACTCTCAGTTCTCCATTCTGGAGCTGAGAGAGGATTGCCCCTATGTGATTATCTGAGATAGCAAGCTGGGTGTAGAAAGGCTGGTTAATATCCAGCTGAACAAGGGTCTCTTTGTTCAGGTCTCTTTTTAGGGTGGCAAAGGCATCCTCTTGCTCTGGTCCCTAACTCCAAACTGCTCCTTTCTTTAGCAGCACATACAGTGGCTTGGCTTTGATGGCAAAAGCCTCAATGAACTGTCTGGAGAAATTGAAGGTTCCTAACAAGGTTCTCAATGATGATACATCTGTTGGTGCTGGGAGTTTGCCAATGGTTTCTACTCATTGAGAGTCTGGTGTCCTACAGTCTGTTTGGTGGTTTAGTCCTAGGTATTTGACATGAGTCTGGACTAATTGTGCCTTTTCCCTATTTGCTTTGAATCCTGTGTCTCTAATTAGTTCAAGGACTTTTCTGATGACTTCTGCCATCTTACTCTGAGTCTGAGTGCACCAGTATGTCAGCCACATAGGATAAAGCATAGAAGCATGATGGGGGGGCACAATTTTGTCCACATTTTTACATGTGAATCACAGATACTGGGACTGGAGTGAAACCCTTGGAGGCAGTGTTTGAACATATGTTGGATACCCCAAAATTCAAAGGCAAATTTAGAAAAACAGCTCCTGTGCAGCAAAATAGAGTGGAAGGCATTTGCCAAGTTTATAACACTGTAGAACTTTGCTCCAGCTGCTACATGTTTTACAGAGACCTGGCTGGGAGATGACAGCAGTGTAACTTGGGCTCAGGCCCTACCAGCCAGGTAATCCATTAATGAGCAGGTAAGGGGACATGGATGGGGGGGAGTGGCCAGGATACCTGTCTGTGTATTTACCTAATCTTACTTTGGACAGGATACCTGTCTGTGTATTTACCTAAGCCTAAAGACTAGGGATAGTCTGGGGATTCTGTTAGTATACGGTTATACAAAAGATCTTAAGAGACTCCCTAGCCAAGCTGACACAACTGGTCTCAGAGCTGGTGTTGGAATTACCTAGGCTTTTAGTCCTGGGTGACCTCAACATTCTGCTTGAGGTTGGTTTAACAAATTTAACTGGTGCAGCTCAGGAGTTCATGGTTTCCATGACAAACATGGGTCACATTGTGCAGGACATACCCTTGATGTGGTCTTTTCTTCAGAACAGGCATATCTGTGGGTGGAGGTAGTTAGTATCTCTGTCATGGACAGATCACTTCCTGGTCAAGGTTGGACTAAAGGCCACTATTCCCCCTGTGGTCTGCCTTCAAAGGCTGATGGAACCTAGAGGGTTTAATGGTTGGTAATGCCGGCGATATTGTCAAAGCCTTGGTTAATACCTGGAACAACAATCTTACTAGGGCTATAGACACGATCGCTCCCAAGTGTCCTTTCCAACCCACTTCAAACAGTTATACAAAAGATCTGAGGAGAATGAAGCAGGCTGGACAACGACTAGAGCACCGCTGGTGAAAAACTCAACTCTTATCTGACAAGACACATCATAGGGATTTTCTTGATTCCTATGGAGTGGCAATAGATGCAGCTAAAAAGTCTTTCTATTCTGCATGTATTGCATCTGTGAAGTCTCATCTGGTGGAACTGTTCAGGATGGTAAGGGATCTAACACAAATGCCCCCCATCCAGAACTCTTTACTAGAACCAACTAAAGCCTGTTGTGATACTTTAAATAACCACTTCGCAAATCAAATATCTCAGATAAGAGCCGACTTGGATGCAGCATTACTGCAGAAGCAATAAGAGAAGTATCCAGCGACTCTGTGAATACTGTCATATTCACATGAGTCAGTGAATACCAAGGATGTGGACAAGTTCCTTGGAAGTGTGAAAAAGACAACATACTCTCTCGATTCCTTCCCAACTTGGGGGAGATGCAACTAAGGTGCTGTTAAGACACATAATCAATGAATCTTTTAGGGAAGGCCGATTTCCATCTAGTTTAAAAGAAGCAGTGGTTAAACCACTTTTTAAAAAGTCTTCCCTAGACCCCCTGGACAAAAACAACTACAGGCCGATCTCACTTTTGCCATTCTTGAGGAAGATGATTGAGAGAGCAGCCACCATTCAACTCCAAACAGTCTTGGAGGAAACTAATTAACTAGATCCATTTCAAACCAGATTTAGGATGGGATACAGAGTTGAGACTGCCATGGTCACCTTAGTCGATGATCTCCGTCTGGGCATCGACAGGGGAAGTATGACTCTGTTGGTGCTCTTAGACCTCTCAGTGGCCTTCAATACCATCAACCATGGTATTCTTGTGGAACACTTGGGAGAGTTGGAAATTGGGGGAATTGCACTGCAGTAGTTCCGTTCCTATCTCTCAGGCAGATTCCAGATGGTGATGCTGGGAGACAACTGCTCTTCTAAAAGAGAACTAAAATCTGGTGTCCCTCAGGGTGCCATCCTGTCTCCTATGCTATTTAACATTTACATGAAGCTGGAGATATGAGGCAGGGTGTTATCAGTATGCTGATGACACCCAGATATGTTTCTCTATGTCTCAGACTGTTACAGTGACTAAAGACAGCAACTCTCCTCTGAATGAATGTCTTAAGGTGGTAATGGACTGGATGAGGGGAAACAGACTCAAACTGAATCCAGATAAGACAAAGGTACTTGCTATAGGGACCCCTAATCCAGGAATGGAGATATGTCAACCAGTTCTAGATAGGGTCACACTTCCCCTGAAAGACTGTGTTCGCAGCTTGCAAGTGCTCCTGGACTCATCCCTCCAGTTGACACCACAGATAGACATGACAGTCAGGAGTGCCTGTTATCAGCTTCAGCTGATACATCAGTTGCAACCCTTCCTGGAGCCAGGTGACCTAGAAACAGTGGTACATGTGCTGATGACCTCTTGATTTGACTTCTGCAACATGCTCTACATGGGGCTACCCTTGTGCCAAGTTTGGAAACTTCAATTGGTGCAAAATATGGCAGCCAGGGTGGTTGCAGGTACATCAAGAACTGACCATATAACACCTGTCCTAAAATCTCTTCATTGGGTGCCAATTAGTTTCCAGGCATGGTACAAGGTGTTGGTTATAATCTTTGAAGCTCTACATGTCCTAGGTCCAAATTACTTCTGGGAGCACCTTCCTTCACATAATCCACCCCGCACACTTAGGTCCTCTGGGAAGAATTTAATGCAGCCTAAGAAGACCAGATTGGCTGGGGTAATCCAGAGGGCCTTTTCATCTGGGTTATGGAACAGCCTGCCAGAGGAGATTCATCACATTACCACTCTAGAATTCTTTAAAAAGGCTGTTAGGATGGATCTCTTCCAGTAGGCCTTTCCAGATTAACCTCCCCTCCACTGATATTGATATCCCCTATCTACCCCAGGAAAGATAGATGTCTTGCCTCTAATTACACCTAATTTTAGCTAATTTTTTATTTCTTCCACTTTTAATTAGTATTTAATATTGTTATTCATTTTATATTGTAATTGTTTTTAGTTTGCTTCTTTTTATGATTGGGAGGGGGTTGGGGTAGTAGATGATTTAGAAATGTGGATTTTAATTGTATATTTGTATTTTATTGTTATTCTTATTTGTTGTAACCCACCTCGATCTGCAGGGAGAGGCAGGCTATAAATAAAATTTATTATTATTATTATTATTATTATTATTATTATTATTATTGCCAAGATCTCATTATATTTTGCTACCACTGGGGCTACAGGGTGTGTGATTGCATTGAGGCCTCGGAAGTCAATGGTCATCCTCCATGTGACTCCATCTGCTTTTAAAACAGGTCATAGAGGTGTGTTGCAAATGAACTGCATTGGCATATTGACGTCCCATTTCAACAGCCCCTCTATGGTCTTGGCAATCCCTTCTTCAGCCTCCTGGGGGTACCTATATTGTTTCTGGGGAGGGAAATTTTTCCTTCAATCAGCACACATGCTCCTTTAACTGTGCCATATTTTGATTTTGTCTTTAATCCAAACTTCAGGAAAGTTTGGCCACAATAGCACTTTTGAGATTCAGCTTGGGCTCCACTTCTCTAACGCAGAGTTCACAAGAGGTGTGATCTCCCTGTACTGTGTCATTTGTGTTTCTGGAGAGGATAAAATCAGCAGCTTGTATTACCTGGTTCAATTTTTCCTCTATTTCTTTAACACAGTTTTTCAGCAGAGCATTCTCCTTTTCTGCTTTCTTTGCCTTGTGACTGGCTCCATTGGTGATTTGGGCCAACAATGAAATTCAGAGTAACACAGTGGCAATGAGTTTTGAAGATCTTTTATAGGAAAAATCTAGCCTTTGGACAAAAGTGTTTATATATCTATGGGTGAAGTCATGGTCTGTCAGTATTCAAGGTGGGAATGAGTGCTTGATTAAGCCCATAAGGCTCATCCAGTGATACATCCTTCAGATAATGGAGGTGTTAATGTCCCATTTGCAACTCCCAAACTATCTACTTAGCCTGTCCCAAGGAATTGTTCCCTGTTTGGCCACTTCAGGGTGTGGTGTAGATGTGCAGGATCCATGTGGAAAATTACACACAGAGACCAAGATTGCTGTGCCTTTCACAGCTGTGTGTTCTGTATGCAAAACTATATATATCTTGCCCATTGCAAATGATATGGAAATGGTAAAATGACAAAGACCACAAGGAAGTTGACATCAGAGAGTGTCTGAAGTTCCTTTCCACTTTCTTCCTATAAAACAAATTCAGCATGGTACATTTCTAGTGTCTCCTAGGATAATCCTGCATTTTGCATAGAATGTGTTCTAAAGGATGTGGAGCTGCAACTGAAGACAGAAGTCCCATATCAAGTTCTTCCCTCCCTTCTGTAACTTCCTGCACAAGCTACTCCATGACCTTTGGGCACACATGCTCCACCTTATCAGATGCTGCTGATGTGGGACACATACATCCTGTAATGAGGTAAAAAAAAAACAATTAATCTGTTGAATAAGTGGTCATAGGGAGAGCATCACACAGGGCTGCCATTTTCACCAGCAGCCCACTGTTGTTTTTAATGGGAAGTAATACCCAAAGTGTGGGATATTTCTTCAATGGAGATCAAACTGTGTTGTGTCAAAGCAGCAGAGGTTTTCTGAATGCAGTAGAACAAAATGCAGTTAAGAATCCTCGTCACAAAACCCAGGGATGCATATGAGTAAAGCATTGAATTTGCAAAATGCAGGACTCGCTGTTGCCTTTGACACTGTTATCCAGAAGGACTTACAGGTTTTCCCTTAGACATACTGATGATATACATCAGTGGGGAAACTGAAATACTCTTCAATTGACCAAAGCATTGACAAGGTTTATTGTAACCTTAAAGAACATCCAACTTCTTTGCAGGGCTGAATGGTTTTGCTTCTCATTACCAGTGACTCACGCACAGCAGCTGCGATGTCATGCCATTTTGATATGCTAGTCACATCCAGCTCTCCATCCATCCGGGGATCACGTATCATACCTGTTAAGAATGCAAGTCACATCAACCAGTCAGCTGCCGCAGTGAACTGATTCATGCTGGAGACTTGATGCAAATAACATGGAATGACGGCCAGGAGATGTAGGATTCTGTCTGTACAATAAAGATGCTGTCTGAGCTGGAACAGACAGATGCTCAGATGTCTTGCAGTTGCTCAATCCTCTTGCAGTGATGCAGTATATCTACATAGGTTCTTAGCTTCTGGATGAAAAAGGCTCTATGCAATACATAAGGGAAAGGAGGCAAAGGGGGGGAAAGAAGGCTAAGGACAGGAGGAGACTTTAATCATTAAGCAGCTTGAGTCTTTTCCATGCTATGACAGCACTGTTCCTTTCTTTTAGAAGTGATATGTTCATCCCACATTATTGCTAATGAATGGAATCTTTTTAGAATGGCAGTTAAATACCAGCCACATGGAAACAGACAATGCATAGCTATACTGGTCACTCTCAAAATAAATAGATTTCTTTAGTAGATGCTGATAATCAAAATGTTTTTGACTTGAATGGGGCATGATCCAGTTTGAGTGAAATCAGTTGCAAAGCTCCATGACTTTCAGTCCTTCAGATTATTCCTCTTGCTTGTGCTCTGCTTTCTTAAGCATTTCCACTCATCCTGGAACCATTATGTGGTGCTATCACTTTCAAATGTTGTTCAGTACTAGGCCTGAGCCAAAAAATGAGTAGAGGGGAAAGTGTTTTGCCTAAGTGAAACCAACATGTATTGCCCTTACCCAAAAGCCCCACCAGCACCATGGGGGGGGGGGCTTTGTGCTGAGGCTGGTTGGCACCATTACTTCTACACTATTCTCATGATGGCCATGATCCATGCCATCATGAGATTTGCCCATAGTCTCACAATGATTTGCCTGGGTCTCACAATGGCCCGTGGTGTCATACGATTACACCCGGCTTATATAAACCAGGCACAGATTTTGCCAGATGCTCTCAGGTTGTGTTTCACCAGAGTGAGAACAGAAAATATTACTCTTACTCTGAATTAGGTCTAGAATATTCTCACAGAACCAAATCTGATAGAACTATATGGCTTTCTGACTTAAGGACATGTGAATGTTTACTCAGCGAGCCAACAGGAATGCAAAATAGGTAGAACAAAAGGGAAGCAAGCAACTGTAAAGAGCACATGAACTGAAAAGGTATGTGGTGGTGCATTCAAGGAAACCATTCTTCCTGAAGAAGTCCCCCTTTTGTTCAGGATGACTGTATAGAAACAAAGTTAAAAGTCATCTTTCCCATAGGTAATGGCTTGGACCTTTAGGCCTCACCTCCAGCGTAAGTTACGTGCAACTGTCTCTGTTCACATGCAACCCCTGTTATTCTTGCCTCTCTCTTCACCCATTGTCATGGCTAGGAGGGATCCTAGTCCACCATTCAAGCCACTACACAATATGTGCTCTTTCAAGTAGCAACAAAAGTTATGTCTTTGTCCCCAATAATTTTACCATAGGGAGGCAACTGAAGGAAGGAACAAAGACTGAAGGAAGGAACAAAGAAGGAACAACTGAAGGAAGGAACAAAGCATGGGAGGGATATGAAGAATTTCAACAAAATTATTCATCCCTACAAAGATCTTCTCCAAAAAACTGTCTGACTCTTGTGAGGTTCTTACCACCAGCATGAGAACAAGACAAGGAGTGTGTGTGTGTGTGTGTGTGTGTGTAATGTGCAAAATATGCAAAATGATTACAAAACAGGTGGCATTTCTCTATGTGAAGTCAAACACACACTCACACTACAGGTTGATTTATCCGAAAAATGCAAACAATCCATCCACTCTTCCTGATTTGTTTAAACCATGCAACAAGACAGCTGCAATTCTACAAAGTTTGTACAATTTGCTTAATTTTTTACAAATTTCACAAAATTCTCACTGATAGAAGAACTTCTGTCTATGCCAACTGAAAATACGTCACTGTCCTACAACTCAGAAGAAGAAAAAATACAACTTCTCATTCTTGCTCACATTAATATGTTAAGAGAGGATTAGTATCTCCAGGCAAGAGTGACCAGGGGATGAACAGGCTCTCAATTACATAGTTCAGTTACATTAATTTTGCCTGCAATCATGAATGTTTTGGGTGGGAGAAAATAGTCCCACTGAACAAAATGAGATGTACTTGTGGGTAAATATGAAAAGGCATTATACTGCTAGTTTCAGTAGAAATGACACTAGAGCTTTTAAAGGTCACTGCTCACCACCAAACTATGACAGATCCTCTTCCTACAAACTCATCACTGTCACCAATGAGTGACAAATGATATCTTCCAGTAATCTCACTACTAAATGTGACAGACCCATCCCCTGCTTAGTTGCCACATGGAAAGGATTATTATTCCAGATCTACAACTCTCATACAATATACATAATATTAATAGTATTTCCACAGTTGTCACCACATGTGGCATATTACATTATCATGTCACTTGCCTTATACAGAATGTGACAGTTCCCCTTTTTGTTTAAATCTAATTCTATGCCACCTGGGGCATCCAATGTGTTTTATCAGAGGTGACTAGTGGCAGCAGAACAGAAAGGGTAAGATCACTGGGAACTAGTGATACTCATCTTAGTGCTTATCTTACCCAGTAACAGCTGAAGGCTCTCATTTCAGAGAGACAGTGAATCTACCCTTGGTTTTAGTTCAGAATTTAAAGAAGCTATCCAGGGTGCTGAAACTATTTGGAGTCTAGGCAACTTGGATAGTTCCTTTAAAGTACAGACCCAAAGGGGAATTCAGCAGCCTCTAAGGGCCTTTGCAGACTGCCAGAAATAGTGCACATTAAATTGAGGCACTGCCCTGGCTCAGTGCTAGGGAATCATGGGAACTGTAATTTATTGTGGCACCAGAGCTCTCTGACAGAGAAGGCTCAATGTCTCCGAAAAAATTACAATTCCCATGACTCCCTAGCATTGAGCCAGGGCAGTGCCTCAATTTAATGTGCACTATTTCTGGCAGTCTGCAAAGGCCCTAAGATGGGTGTTACTAGCTCTTACTGATCTTACCCCTTCTGTTCTGGTGCTATTAATCACCTCTGATAAAATTCCTCTTCCCCCCCCCCCGAGTTAATTGATTACAAACTACTTTTGCTCTTTGAACTCAGTTTGCAGCAAGTGAAGTAAGCTGAAAACAAAGGGGGAATGATCAAGAAGTATAAATATTTCCCATGGCATACTGCCCTACCACCTCCCCATGAGAGCTTACTCTTATAAGAAAAGATTAGCTGTTATGCTCTTAATTGTTCCCTACTCCCAGAAAAACAGTCTCATTTTTAAAAATCAGAAGGCATATGCATCTTTGAAATGTCCAGAAAAAATGAAAGCTCTTTCTACGTTTCAAACCTCTTTTCCCTAATACTACCAAACACTAAGTTTGGACCTCTTACCTGTCTGTTTGTTTATTTAGAAGTAGATGGGCAGTCTGTGAAATGGAAAGCACAGAAAGTTGCTTTTCATAAGTAATCCATTGTGTAACACATTGTAAAGTCATCACAATTAATCCACTGTTATTATTGGAAGGAAATAATAATCCATTACATTATTTACCACTATTTCAATACTTATTTATGTAGGATAGATAAGGGAATAACTGAAAACATATTATTTATTATTTAACTTACAGTAACTAATAAAAAGTCTAAAATATATTTAAAAATAACTTGAAAAATAATTAGAAAGTGTTATTCATTATGCCCACACCAAGAATATCTGGGAGGACATGTATAAGTACATTTTATAATTACTTTTGAAGTTACCTTTACCACTCATTGCCACTCATTACATTAATTTTGAAATATAAATTAATTTCATCCATGTTACCAAAAAGTAACTCTAATATTAGAAATTTAATTCTTCACTAAGGTTCCTCCTGAATGAAGCAATGAGTAATTTCCAACAATTTTCTTCCAAGCATGAGAAACTCTTTGAAAGCTATAGTTTTCAAAGCGTCTTTGCAATTTGGGATTCACTCTGTGCAAAATTCAAATGTTATTATTTTGTGCAGAAAACAACTATTCATCAATTTTGTACAAAAATGGGTCCACAAATACAGATTTTCTGGGCAGAAACAGCATTATCTGCACAAAATGGCTATGTGCAAATTTTGGTCAGAGTAAGTCCTGAACTTGCATCAGTCCAGGATTCTCCTTATCAGGGTTTCTGAACACTCAAAAGCCATATTAGTAGTTGCAGTCATTGTAGTAGTAGTATTTTGAATATTTTTTTTTCATCCCTGTTATTGGGGATGAAACAATGTGTTTCATTATGGCCAAGTTCTGTTTTAGATACATGCTCAGGTCAGGAATTTGCAATCATACCAAAAACAAACTCACAGACTATATTGAATTCAAATTCATTCCTGGTTTCATTCCAAGAATTTTCTCCCACTGCCAATCTAGTTCAATAGAAAATGGATTTTTTTAAAAATTGCTACAGTTGAGAGTCAGAAATTCTCACTGATTTACTACAAACCATCCAGAGACTAGTACATTTAACAAGTAGATCCCAGTCTACCTTCTGCCCACTACCAATTCAGAAGCTTTATATTCTGCCTTGCAGTCCCCCCAAGTGTTTAGATAAAAAGCAAACACAGTAAAATTGTAGTAATAGCACAATAACATACAAGATAACAGAATAATAATTAACCAATTGTAGTAGCAAGGTTTCATGTTAAAAAAATCTAAAAGTCCATCAAAGCATGAATATCCTGACCATTTTGCCATATGCCAAAATCTAAGAGTTGAGACAAAGCAGGCATTTTCTCAGGACAATTGGGACCATGGTTTCCAAACACCTATGCTTTGAACCTGCTTTGAGCTTAGGTATGCAATGCCCAATTCTCCTCTTTCCCTCCCTCCCTAACTCTCTGCAATTTCAATGACAAGTAACAGTAGCCACTACATCTCAGCTCTCCATCTGGGCTCACAGTCCTGAGCACCAGCTTCTCACTGCAAATTTGGCTCCTGCAGCCAGTGAGTCATATGGAGGAGATTCTGATCTAAGGAACCCCAAGGAGTTCCATTGTGTGTATGAGTGGCAAATCTAAACAAAGTGGCTACAAAAAATAGAGAATTTGTGGGTTTCAGTGCCATTTTGTTGTACACTAAGCTCAGAACATTTTACTAAGAGCTCTGGTGGCATAGTGGTTAAATGCCTGTACTGCAGCCACTCACTTGCAAACCACAAGGTTGTGAGTTCAGTACTAGTCGGGGGCTCAGGTTTGACTCAGACTGGCATCCTTCTGTAGGTCTCTAAAATGCATACCCAGATTGTTGGGGGCAATTAGCTTACACATTGTAAACCTCTTAGGAAGTGCTTAACTGCACTGATAAGCATTATAGAAATGTACTTGCTATTGCTATATGTAAGAAACCAACTGGTGTTTCAGATTAACAGTGTCTGGTGGCTTGGCTCTTCTGCAGCCAAGATTTTGCTGAAACAAAACCAAACACCTACTGTGCAAGGGAAATGATCACTATTTACATACATACAGGCATTATTCCATAAAGCCAGAAGCTATGCCAAGGGAATGGACACATTTGTGGGTATTTTATTGGTGGAGGTTACCTCAGTCTCCTACATGTGCACTGTTTATTTACTACCATGACAGGGTATGACCAGGAGAATAGTATTATCAGTGTCAGTGTCTGCATGCCAGGTTCTGGAGGAGGATAGGCTATAATATAGTGTGTAATATAAAATAAAGACATTTAAATCAATGGGAGTTCATGACAACAGTACTCACTCTGGTGATTCCAATGGTCCTTCTTTAAATAAGATATGCATGTGTATATGTATTTAAAAAAACCTCTAGGCTACTTTTGAGAGCAAAAACCCACCCAAGGCAGGTGACATGATATAAAACCAGGGACATATTCAAGGTAAGACCAAAGAAAAAAAGATAAAGGCCTTACTACATCAGGCCAGTAAAGCACATTAGCACCAGAATAACAGCACCTTTGGTTGGGTCTCCTGCATAACATTATCATTTTCCATTGTTGTACCATGTGAGAGAAGTTGCTCTGCAAGGAAAGAGCTTAATTGTGGCATCCCACAAGGTGCCATCCTGCCCCTGATGCTATTCAATATATATATGAAGCTGTTGGGAGAGATCATCCAGAGACATGGGGTGGGTGTTATCAGTACACTGATGACATCCAGATATATTTCTCCATGTCTTGGTCTTCAGTTTCTACTTCAGATGGCATCTCTCCTCTCAATGACTGTCCTAAGGCAGTAATGGACTGGATGAGGAAAATGAGACTGAATTCAGACAAAATAGAGGTATTTACAGGTATTGGGTTGTAACTTCCTCTCCTCTAAGGATTGTGTTCACAATCTGGGGGTGTTCCTGGACACGTCACTTCAGATGCTAAATTAGATAAATTTGACAGTCAGGAGTACCTGTTATCAGCTTCCGCTGATATGCCAGCTGTGCCCTTACCTGGAAGTTAGGCACCTTGAAACTGTGGTGCATGCTCTGGTAACCTCTTGTTTTGATTTCTGTAATGCACTCTACATGGGGCTACCCTTATACATGGTCAGGAAACTTCAACCAGTACAGAATATGGTAGCCAGATTGGTCTCAGGAAGAACAAGAGGAGACCATATAATACTGATCCTAAAATCTCTCCATTGGCTGCCAATTAGTTTCCAGGCCCAGTACAAGGTGTTGGTTATCACCTTTAAAGCCCTAAATGGCTTAGGACCAACCTATTTCGGGACCACCTCCTCCTGTATAACCCACCCCACACACTTAGGTTCTCTGAGAGGAATTTGTTGCAGCCGATAAAAACTAGACTGTCTGCAACCACCCAGAGGACATTTTCAGCTACCACTCCCAGATTATGGAATGGCCTGTCGGATGAGATCTGTCATATTACCACCTTA
>JAIPUX010001232.1:2396822-2420664 GCA_020142125.1 Phrynosoma platyrhinos
GCAACCCAGCCCCAGGCTCAAAAAGGTTGCCTACCCCTGTATTAGACTATCACTACTAAAGATTTGGAATAAACACAAAAAGCAAATAATGCCAAAATTTCCTAAATGGTTTTCCCCTCATGAGGCAATTCAATAGGAAGGAGATGAGACAAAAAAAAATAATTGGATAACATATGCCACTTTATTAAGCAAAGACAAATGTGGAAATTATAAAATGAAAACACAAGATGAACTAAAAGAGGAAGAATTTATCATAGACTGGTTTAAATATAGACAATTATCAGAGCACTTCAAAATAGATTTGAAAGTTCAGGGAATTGATCTAACTTTGAATAAATTTGATAAAACCTGGATTGGAGAAAAAATGATAGGGAAATTATACAAAATATTATTAAATTGGGAATTAGAAGAGGAAATAGTTAAAGAAAACATGATCCAATGGGCAAAGAATTTTGGATACCAAATTGAGTTTGAAAAATGGGAAACTGCTTGGACAAAAGACTAAAACACACGGCCTCTCAAAATCTTAATGAAAACCTTAGAAAAAACAAAGATAACTCCAATCAAGGCTCAAACTAGAGAGATTTTAGGCCATCCAATATCAAAAATAGAGATCCAAGAAGCAATTTAAAAAGTATAACAAGGTAAAACACCTGGTCTGGATGGTTTTACTCCATTATATTATAAGGAATTCAAAGAAATACTTATAGAGCCTTTGCAACAAGCAATGAATAGTATACATGAGAATAACTTACCACATACTTGGGAAGAAGCCAACATAGTCTTGATCCCAAAAGAAGATCGAGACTCATTATACCCAGAAAATTATAGACCCATTTCACTTTTGAACATTGATTATAAATTGTTTACTATGATATTAGCAGAAAGACTGAAGAAAATATTAAGTGAATGGATCCATAAAGACCAATGAGGTTTCTTACCTAAAAGACAATTAAGAGATAACATAAGACATGTTGTTAATCTGATTGAATACCATGAGATACACAATGATTAAAAAAAAAATAGCTTTAATTTTCATAGATATAGAGAAGGCTTTTGATAATGTCCACTGGGACTTGATGTTTGAAATTCTGAAAAAAAATGGAAGTGGGACAAAGATTCTTGACTTGGATAAAAGTTATATATTCCATACAAAAAACAAAAATTATAATAAATTGGGAAAAAACAGAAGCAATTGATATGTGGAAGGGAACTCGCCAAGGTTGTCCCCTATCCCCTCTGCTATTCATTCTGACTTTTCAGTTTTTACTCAAAAACATAAGAGAAAATAATGAAATAAAAGGGATTAAGGTCAAAGGTGTGGAACACAAGATCCGAGCCTTTGCAGACGATCTCCTAATATCTCTAAGTGATCCCAGAAATGATATCCCAACTTTGTTAAATGAATTAGAAAAATTTGAAAGACTCTCAGGTTTAAAAATCAATAATTCAAAAACCACAATCATAACAAAGAATATAAATAAGAAAGAAGTACAAATACTAAAAAAATTGTCAGGTTTTGAAGTGAATAAAAAAGTTAAATATTTGGGTATAATACTGACTTCAATAATAACTACAAAAATGTTGGGGGAAATAAAAAACAAATTTAAAAGATGGAAGGACATAAAACTTTCTCTGTTGGGGAAAATTGCTGCAATAAAATTGTCAACCTTACAAAGAATATTATTCTTGTTCCAAACAATTCCCGTAACTCACAATGCTTCTATTTTAACAACTGGCAAAAAGATATAAATAGATTCATTTGGGAAGGAAAAAAGCCAAGAATCAGATTAAAATATCTACAGGACGCGAAAGAGAGAGGAGGATTAGCCCTACCGAATTTAAGACTATACTATGAGGCATGTTGCTTAATTTGGTTAAAAGATTGGTTTGAATTAAAAAAATAAAAATTTATTAAAATTAGAAAGCACAAATCTGAGGTTTGGGTGGCATGCCTTTTTGTTCTATGATAAAATCAAAGTAAACAGAGATTTCAACAATCACTTTATTAGAAAATCATTGTTTAAGGTTTGGGGCAAATATAAGAACTTAACTAGCCCAAATATTCCATCTTGGGCATCTCCACATGAGGCTTTCTTTAAAAATAGCCTACAGGAGAATGAAAATTGGTTGAGATACGAAGATATAACAAAACGACATCAAGGTATTCTAGAAATGAAATCATTGGATGAATTAAAGGAAGAAGATAAAATGAAAAATTGGTTTATATACTTTCAAGTAAAAGAACAATTTAAAAAAGATATAAAAGCTCCGGGAATAGAATAAAAAAACCAAAATTAGAAGAAATGTTTGCCTCAAAAAATGGAGTAACAGTATCAAAAATATATAAATATTTGTTAAAAGTATTTATGGAAGATGAGATTGTAAAAGAGAACATGGTGATTTGGGCACAAAATATAAGGAAACCATTGGAGTTGGAACAATGGGTGACAACATGGATAAAAAGAATAAAATACACATTGTGCCAAGATATAAGAGATTTTTTTTACAAAATTTGTTTTATAGATGGTATTTGACTCCAGACAAAATAAGCAGAATATATGAAAACACTAGCAATAAATGTTGGAAATGTGGTAAAAAAAGAAAAAAGAAAAAAAGGGAACTCTTGTCCATATTTGGTGGAAATGCAAAGAAGCTAAAAAGTTCTGGATGAAAATTTGTTCTATAATAAATAAAACCCTAGAAACAAAAATAAAGCTTAAAACAGATATATTTTTGTTAAATATGTTAGACAACCATCTAGAAATAAAGCATGGCCGTGTTTTATTTCATATGATTTCTACAGCTAGAATGGTGTTTGCCAAAAATTGGAAGAATAAAAAAGCACCCAATATGGAAGAATGGTTTTTAAAACTTCATGAGGTCTTGGACTTAGATAAGATGACAAGAAATTTAAGGGAGGAAACATCTGAAAAATTTGTGAAAGACTGGGATAAAGGTTTTATTTTCTTAGAACAAAAATGGGGTAATTGGGTCACAAGTTTAATGAAATAAAATAGAAAATTACTATTTGTGTTGATAGGTCAGGTAAAATTATGGTTGATATCAGTAAAACATATACAACAGGCAATATATATATAATGGAGATATATAATTATTATCTGTATAAATAAGAACTATTGACTATGATGAGACATGAATAATAGTTTTTTATATTATCTGTTGTTTTCTAGATAGTTATCATTGAAAAGTGAAACTACCAGAATCAAGAAAATGGGGTTAAAGGGAAAATTTATTGATAAATTCAATATGCTTGATAAAAGAAGTACAAGAAACGTTAGAGTAACAGGAAGTGCTACAAAAACTTAAGTTGTTAAAAATATTTGAATAGTTACAAAACTCAAATAGCTGGAGAAGATTCTTGAAAGAGCTGTTGTTCCAATGTGTTTGCTTGTTTGTTTGTAGATTCAATGTAATGGTTGTTTCATTCTTAGACAGTATGTCTTATTTGTACCTCTTTGTTTCTTTTTTCTTTTTCCTCTGTTCTTTTTCTTAATCTTGTAAAACTTTTATGTGTGTATATTTGTAAAAAATTTAATAAAATAATTGAACTCATAAAATCTTAGAGAAAACTTTTACAAAATTTATTTTCATTGGTAATTAACCCTAGAAAAAATAGCTAAAATATATAAATCCGGTAATAATATGTGTTGGAAGTGTGGAAATGAATTAGGCACGCTATATCACTGTTTATGGACATGCAAAGTAATTAGAAAATATTGGACCAAAGTTCAAGGAATGATAAATCAGATTTTGCGGAGAAAAATTAAAAACTGCCCCAAAATATTTCTATTACCGTAAATATGTGGGACAATGCAGTAGATAAGGAGACAGGCAAAATCCTTTTCTATTTGATCATGACGGCTCGAATCACACTAGTACAAAAATGGAAATCCAAAAATATACCAAGTATAAAAGATTGGCTACTTAAACTTTATGAAGCAATTGAAATGGATGTATTAACAAATTTTTTGAGAAATAAAAATATAGAGGATAGTCTTAGTGATTGGAAACCAGTACTAACATATATTAGAAATCAGTGGGGAAATCTAGCTACAATTAGCTATTGATAACACACAGTCCCCCACAACTGAGATACAAAACAAAGAAGATTGAAAGGAAGCATGCAAAAGAACAAAAACAAAAGAGGATATAAAAAAACAATGACTGAGACTAAGCGGAAGTTTACTAATAAGGCATAAAGGAACAAATAATTAATAGCTCATAAAATATATACATATACAAATAAAATAAAAATATAAAACAAAATACTCTGGAATAAGATACTAGGAAATACAAAGTTATTATTAATTAATCTACAATAATTACTATCATATAGAAACACATCTATTAAGTAAAGATGAAACAACAACAAAAAAGATAATACACATATGGAACACATAATAGGAAAGCATACAACTTATCTAGAGCTTCAATTTATGGTTTTTGATATTTCGAGATAACCGGTTATATAACTGGTTTAGGAAAAATATGGAATCCAAGGCACAAGGAGGACAACAAATACCACCTAATAATCCAGGAAAGTCAAGGAGGAAGTGACCCCCTAAGCAGATGACTTAAAGGGCCGTCTTGGGGGCAGGGAAGGGGAGGGGCAGCCGCACGATCGGCGCCCCAATCCCTTCCCCAGGTTGTCCTCAGAGCAGCCGGCCCTACGCACAGACGGCGCTCCGAGGAGGACCTCCTGCCACAGCCTTCACACACGCTGTGGTGGAAGAGACAGCGAAGGTGCGGCGCAGCCTTTTGCGGCGCACCTTTGTCGGCTTGTGAAACGAGCACCAATTTAGCGCTTCTTTCAGGGGTGGTGAAGCTGTGCCACAGGACCTAGGCATGGGGATGCCTCAGTCCCGTGGCGCAGCTTCCTGGGGCGACCCATGGCCGCCCGTCTGCTTCCCCCCTAAGTAAGAATGGGAAAGTCTGGAAGTAATATGGAAGTAAATTTAAAAAAAGTAGAAGAAGGTACGAGGATGTAGATAGATGGTAGGAGGATTGCAAAGACTGTGAAATTTTAGAAAGAATGAGGAAGGGCAAGAGAAAGGAAAGGAAGGGGAAGGGATGGATAAGAAGAGTGAATAAAGAGAGGATGGGAAGGAGAGAGAGCTTGCAGAGGATGAATGGATAGAGATAGGAAAGATGAGAAGAAAGGAGGATGGAGCTGGAGATCAGCAAACTAAAGGCTTTTGCAGACTGCCAGAAATAGTGCACATTAAATTGAGGCACTGCCCTGGCTCAGTGCTAGGGAATTGTGGGAACTGTAATTTATTGTGGCACCAGAGCTCTCTGACAGAGAAGGCTCAATATCTCAGAAAAAAATACAATTCTCATGATTCCCTAGCACTGAGCCAGGGCAGTGCCTCAATTTAATGTGCACTATTTCTGGCAATCTGCAGTAACCAAATATATATATATGATATATTGCTACAATTATAAGACTTAGATATGTATATAATTATATATGTATGCAAACAGAAGAGAAAATATTGATCAAATCAACTATATTCCTGTAATAAATTTAAGGATGCAGCACTCGTGTATGAAATTGTATGTTTCTTTTTAACAATAAAATTTAATTTAAAAAAAAAAAGCAAAGTGTCCGAGGGACAAAGTAGCAGGGAAATAAGAAATTAACAAGAAAGGCACAATAAGGAGATTATGGAAGTCCCTTCTAATAGTAAATACCTTCCTGGGACAAAGACATACAACCCATTGGATACACATTGTGGCTGTGTTCCCTGTACAATGAGTTTGTTCTCTTGGGACACAGTAGTTGGCCTTGAGAAGCTGAAAGGCACAGAGAACAGTGGATAGGAAATTCAGGGATGTGGCAGTGGTCTCCTAGAGTGACAGCTCAGTTACTGTCAGAGTGGAGAAGAAGGGTCTTGGGGAAATAAGACATTCTCCAAGGAGGAAAGCCATCTCTTAGAAGGGGACCATCCTCTGGAGCATAGATGCAGAGTTTGTTTGGGCTGGCAAAATTATTGATTTCTTTGTTTAATATCTTGCCTTTCTTCTAATATGGGACTCAAGGCAACCCTCAATTTGAGTTACTGGTGACACCCAACCCCAAGACTCCAGTTAACCTCCCCCAGCACTTTCATGCAGATATAGAAAAGGATGGGTGAAAATAATTATTCCCCCTCCTCCCTGCTCTACAAGGCTGGATGATGTGTGCACACCCTCAACATCACACCAGAATTGCTGGTTGGAGTTTTTTTCCCCACAAGCACTACGGCTAGAGAGCATACTTCACTCCTTCCTTCATTCTTCCCCTTGTGAGAAAAATGAGATGGGAACAAAGTTGGGTGCAGTCAACTGAGATAATTCAGGCATCAGTATTTGTAAGCAAAGTTCTAATTATATTTGGATCCAAATGCCTTAAAAAAAAAAAGCCCAGCTCAACCAAAACATGTTTTGGAACTGGCTGGGGAGGTCCTCCTTGTGATTTCACCAGTGGGCATGCTTCATCTTGGACCTACTTTCTGGCAGCTCTATTATTATGGAATCCTCTCCCTAGGGAAGTACAGTTGGCTCCCACTTAGGACTTGTCTGGGTCTTCATTGTTAGCAACCCTAACCTCTTTGGAGTAAAGGGATGATATAAGAGTTTTAAAATAAATGCATGGCAGTTCATGCATACACTCAAGATTATATCACAAGAGAAGGTGAGTATTTGATGCTCAGTTCTTGGAATTGCTTTTTCATTCCTCATAGTAAGAGTAATAATAAGCATAACAATTCCTCTGGGATAAATGAAGCTGGAAAGAGTAACTTTTGGGGACTACTTTTCCCATAATCATTGGCCATGCTGACTTGGGACTCAAGTACTTGTAGCCCCAAGAGATAACTTTTCCAAATTCTTGGAACCAGCATATGTCCTCTAAAACATGAGCATAGAAGAGGTATGATTTCTTCTGTCATCCTTAAATAGCACCTTGACTGCATCGCAGCTCAGTCCTATACACCTTTACTGAGACCACCGGCTCTCTTAAATTCACCAGCTTATTTTGGACTCTGTATATTTAGGATTACATACACACACATATTTAGGATTACAATTTAGAAAAGGTCATAACTTTAAATCTAACCCGTTTTTACTGAGTCATAATTGTCTCTTCCATATTTTTCTTATAACATGTAATACTCCTCCACAGCCCCCACTTGATTAATAACAGAGCTGGAGACAATTCTACATTTTCATGTTCTGCTTTTATTTGCTGGGCCACAGCATTATTTCTGTGGCTAAAAGAGGTCCACAAAGGAACAGCAGTATCAGATGAAGAGCACTCATTATTAAGGAACAGCCACAGCAGGGCTAATGCTTATGTCATCTAGATAATGAAAGCAACTTGGCATGTTCTGCCCTTTGTGTGCCGCATCCCCATCACAGGGGACATGATAGATAATGGCAATAAAACTAGATAATAACCCAGGAACCCCTTTGCCAACCTGTAGCCACCTATGGATTGCACAAGGAAGAGATCTTCTCTTTCTTTACAGAAAGTGTACAGTATTTTTCATGTTAAAATCAGAGAGCAGTTAATTTTCTGTCTTTAGGGCTAACAGTATTATTTTTGTGAAGTCATAGGCTTTCATGGCCAGCATCCATAATTTTTTTTTTGATGGGTTTTTTTCGGGCTGTGTGGCCATGTTCTAGAAGAGTTTCTTTCTGATGTTTCGCCAGCATCTGTGGCTAGCATCTTCAGAGAAAACTTCAGAGTTTTCTTTGAAGATGCTAGCCACAGATGCTGGCAAAACATCATAAAGAAACTCTTCTAGAACATGGCCACACAGCCCGAAAAAACCCACAAAAAAAGTATTATTTTTATATGTTTTTTTTCCTCTCTCTCTCTAATGTTCTCAGGCAAATAGGTTCCACAAGTCCAAAGGTGAAATCAAGAGAATCCAGTACCTTAAAGTTCTTACTGCCTCTCATGAAGTTGGCTGAAGTAATTACTTCAGTTGACACTGTGAGGGGCAGAGGAGGCAGGGATTGAAAGCAGAAAGTCTGAATGGTAAACACCTGTAAAAGAGATTCCCAGGAGATCTGGACTTTGACAAGTTGTTCTCTGCATTATGGATCTTTTAATCACTCCCTCTAGGTCAGAGACATCTCCAAGACCCCTTCTCTTCCACTGCCCTGCTTTGGTCTCTCAAATTCAGGCCGTGACCTCCCTGACCAAGTCCATCTATCTGGTATGCAGTCTTCCTCTCTTTCTACTTCCTGCAACCTTTCATGCCCTCTTATGATGTGGCCAAAGTACAGCAGCCTCAATTTGGTCATCTTGGACTCCAGGGAGAATTTAGGCCTGATATGTTCAAGGACCGTTTGTTTGTCTTCTTGGCCATCCACAGTGTCCGCAACACTCTTCTCCAGCTCCACATTTCAAATTAGTTGATTTTCTTTTTCTCTGCTTTCTTAATTGTCCAGCTCTCATATCCACAAATAATAATGGAGAATACCATAGCTTGGATGATTCTAATTTTCATATTCAATTGTAGATCTTTGCTCTTTAGGATCTTGTCTTGTTGGGACAAGAGCATGACTGCTCTTTCCATTCCTAGTCTTTTTATTTCTCTTGGCTTGCATCAATGTTTGATTCAAGGTATGAGAAATCTTTAACTATTTTGATTTTCTGATTGTTTAAGTTGAATTTATGTAGATCCTCCATGGTCATGATTTTTGTTATGTTCAGCAGCAAACCTGCCTTTGCACTTTCTTCCTTAACCTTCCTTAGTAATGGAAAACTAGCCTTCTGTAACTTGAGCCCACTACATTTAGTCCTGGCTTCTGGGACAGAAGAAAACAAGTCTTTGACTAAACATGAGTATGTTCATTTGCTCTCATTGTTATGGGTGGCTCATGTTTTCCAACATTAGGTTGTAGGATTCTTTTGGGTAGATCAAGGATACCATATATATTGATGGAAGGGGATTCAAGTCCAGTTGCACAGCAGATGCATGCAACTGTCTCCTATTTTTTCCCTTCTTTTTAAAAAGCAATCACCTGAGGTTATGATCAGCAGAAGACAAGCAATGGAAGAAGGTGATTCTTCATCCTTTTCACTCCTGTTTCATGTTGAAGGGAAAAATACAGATATCTCCATCTTTTTTACTTGAAGATGAAAAAGATTTGATCAGGAAATGGATGAAGCAGCCCTTTTCCCCTTCCTCCAAATGTGAATCCTCTAATGGCTGCTTTTTATGTAAAATACACATACAAATATTGGTGGACAGTTAAATATACCAACCTTCAAGATGTCTAATGTTTTTGTTGTTGTGTGTTTTCAAGTCATTTCTGATGTATGGCAACCCTTTTGTTATTGTTGTTGTGTGCCTACAAGTTGTTTCCAACTTATGGCAATCCTAAAGTGAACCTATCATGGAGTTTTCTTGGCATGTTTCTTCAGTTCTTGGCATGTTTCTTCAGTTCTTGGCATGTTTCTTCAATGGAGTTGGCCATTGCCATCCTCTGAGGCTGAGAGAGTGTGACCTGCCCAAGCTCACCCAGTGGATTTATATGGCCAAGCCAGGATTTATATGAACCCTGATCTCCAAAGTCCTAGTCCAATGCTCTAATCACTAGACCATGCTGGCTCCATATGGTGATGTTAAGACACCCCTATCATGGTTTTTTCTTGGCAAGATTTGTTCAGAGGAGGTTTGCCATTGCCTTCCCCTGAGACTGAGAGAGTGTGACTTGCCCCACACCGACACCTGATGCCCTTCCGGCACAGTGTTTTGACACACTGCACTGGAAAGGGCGCAAAAGGGAAGATCGGGGCCGCAGCATGAGGTTGCCATGGCCCCGATCTGCAGCTAGCAGGGGCGGCCCAGAGCCACCCATCTGCATAGCCCCTATATTAAGCTTAAAATAACTGCACAAGATACTGTATTTCTCAGTGCTATTCAATACAAGTTCCTGTTTATTTTACAGTGGATGTCTCTGTCTCAAGTGAGTTCTACAATTACACACTACCTAAAATATCAGAATTGGTTTGGGAAGACACTTGGGACCCTGAGCCCTTGCATTTAAGAATAGTAGTGAAGAGGGGAACAGCAGAGCAACTCTTAAGTTACTAGCAGCCTTCTGTGGAAAATAAGTTAAAAAAAACCCTCATGCATATAAAGGATCCCTTAATAGTCACCTAGTGGGTTTCATGCTAATTATGTCCCTTTAAAAGCAAAGTATCTTTTTTTCATTACTTATTGTACCAGTGTGAATTTGTGCAAATCTTCCTAGAGTTAAAGACCTGTCACACATGAACACAGGGTGTATCCACACTGCAGAAATAATACCGTTTGATGCAGCTTTAACTACCATGACTTTATCCTGGGATTAGTGGACTCGTGGGACCATGCCATGAGTCAAGGTTGACTCAAAGGCAGTTAACAACAACAACAAAGTTTTCCATTGAATATTTGACACAGGGATAAACTACCTGGAAGAGCAGCAGATTCTGCCTCACCAGACATCTCCCAGTGGAGTCTCTGTTGAGGAGCTTCTAGGTTAGATTTCCTACACCAAACAGGGAATTTGGCTATATGGCTTACATGCTTTCAGCTCTATGGTTCTAGACATTGTGAAAGAGGCAGTGATGATTACACAGAGGAGACAGGTTTGGAATAGAGATTCAACAGGAGATGTACCATCATACAGGGAGGGCAAGAGGGAAGACGCAGCATCAACCAAAAGGAATAAGTTGTTCAGACAGCAATGAGTGGCACATTGGAGGTGCAATGGTTTGAACTGGCCTTCCTAGCACTGCAATGAGAGGTGTGTAAGGGCTTTGTCAAAGAGCTGTTGTATTACTGATTAGTTCCACATTCCACACACAGAGGGTGTTGATTAGGAAGTCCTGAGCAATAATGAGTCCCCATGGCTGTGACTTGTCTCATAGGGGTGTTTGACATTTCTCTTGCCCTGCGGTAGTGGAGAGGGGGCAGACTGCAAACAGACCAACACTGCAAAAGGGAGGCTGCATCTTGGAATCATCATAGCATTTTTTAATGTTTTCCCCTCACCTAATCTCACACTCACAGCAGGGTAAGGAGGACAAACTGGCTTCCTCCAGACAAAGATGACTTGGTTTCAACTTGCTGATTTGGTTCTTTTTCCCTCCATCTTCCTCCAGAGTTCACGCCGAGGCTGTGCCAGTAGCTCCTGCTGTAGCCGTTCAAGCTCGCTGGCCCAGTGGGACTAATTACTGCATTTACAGTAAAACATGCAAGGAAATGTATCTCCCCATCTCTGTATAGCCAAGATTACTGGAGGATAACCTACTACATTACACAGATTAATACTCCAGTGAGTAAATTAATCCTCAGAATTTCACTCACTCCTTGTGGCTTATAAATTTTAATTGGCTCTAAACTGCCACATGAATTTATGTGAATGTCTATTGATGCAGTGGAAAAGATCAGAAATTACTCTATCAACACTCAAACCTCCAGGATAAGATAGCGGGCTATGCTGAGACCAATTTACAAACATATATTAAATGTTGGTAAGGTGGGGATTCAAGACTGGTAGGATTTACAATGTTTACATATTACATGAAGCTCAGAATTAAGAGGAACAAAAACACTGTGTGGAGAGATGGGGAAATGCCTGGAATTTAAACACAGACACACAGATCTATTTAGCTTCCTCTATACCAGGGGCCGGGGGGCGGGGGAAATGGTTCGGGGGCGGAGGCATGCGTGCGCGCTTGCATGCATGCACCCGCTAGCGTGGCCCCCACGTGCGCATGCACACGATGTGGCTGCCATTTTGGAAGCCCCCCCATGCGGGGGGCTTCCTTGGAACTTCTAAAGGTCCCTCTGCCCCCACGGTGGGCGAATTCACCTGAGCAGCGGCAGGGGGGCCTTTCCAAGGCCCAGGGAAGCGGCTGCAGCAGGCGAATTCACCTGCAGCAGCCCCAGGGGGGCTTCCCTGGGCCTTCTAAAGGCCCCTCCACACCCTCGGCAGGCGAATTTGCCCACAGCAGTGGCAGGGGGGGCTTTTCCAAGGCCCAGGGAAGCAGCTGCAGTGGGCGTATTCGCCCACAGCAGCCACAAGGAGGCTTCCCTGGGCCTTTTAAAGGCCCTGCCATGGCAGCAGGGGGGCTTTTTGAAGGCCCAAGGAAGTGGCCGCAGCGGGCAAATTCGCCCGGCGCAGCTGCGGTGCAGCCTTCCAAAGGCCCCATGGCGGTTGCGCAGCTACCATGAAGCCTTCCAAAATGGTGCCTGCATCGCACGCCCATGCATGCATGATGCAGACGTCATTTTGGAAGGCCCCCCACTAGCAGCTGCCATTTTGTTTGCCAAAATGGCGGCCGCGAGTCGTTTGAGCATGCGCAGGAGTACTGCGCATGCACAAATGACTCGCAGTCACCATTTTGGCAAACAAAATGGCAGCCGTGACACTCGTGGTGGTGGGGGTCAGTGTTAGCGGTGGCAATGGTCAGTGGGGGTCTGCGGGCCGAGTGCGGCCCGCGGGCCTTAGGTTGCCAACCCCTGCTCTATACTGACAGTATGTCTGATGCCTGTAACTGCTGCATCTGAAATGGATCAGTGACCTCAGCAGATCTCCACTGCCATTTGATTGTTTAGATGGCTTGTGTTGTTTAGATTATTTAGATTTTATTGGGAATCTGTTCCCAATTGGGAATTTGTTAGGAATAGTTTGCAGAGCTCTCTTACAGACCAGACTGTATACATCACCAAACTACAAATCCCAGGATTCCATAGGACAGAGTTATAACAATTAAAGTGGGGTCAAACTGCTAATTTAGTGAGGATACAAACTCAGAGAATGATTTTAAAAGAAATGGAGGGCCTTTGCAGACTGCTAGAAATAGTGCAGATTGAGTCCACTTTAAAGGTTAGGGTTAGGGTTAGGGGATCATGGGAACTGTATGTTATTGTGGCACCAGAGCTCTCTGACAGAGAAGACTCAATGTCTCAGAAAAAAAAAATAACCAATTCCCATGATTCCCTAGCACTAACCCTAACCCTTAAAGTGGACTCAATTTGCACTATTTCTGGCAGTCTGCAAAGGCCCAGAGTTTATGGTGCACGGGAGGTATTGTTCTTGTTTTTTAATGAGATATTGAAGGTACAATTTTAAATAATTCCAGTCAAGAAGAAAAGTGGGAGATGTCTAGAGAACAAGGGTGAATGTACAAAGAAATTTCAGATGAATTGTAATTTAAAAGAGACATGTATGAAATAAAAGGAGGAAACCACCAAAGAGGAATATAAACAAATAGCCAAGGAGAAAAGTCAGAAAAGCTAACACTCAGAATGAGCTCAAGCTTGCACAAGAGATTAAAAATAATAAAAGGGGGGTGGTCTGGTATGGTTGAACCTAGAAGAACAACAAGGAAATGGCTCTGCATAGAGAAAATGGTGAAATGCTAACAGAGGACACAGATAAGGCTGAATAGTTTAATACCTTCTTTGCTTCATTTTTGTGTCAAAAGGAAAACATTGCTGTAACTGGAAAAATAGAATAAATAGTGCAGGAAGGGGACTACAACCTACAATACGTATAGAGTTCATAAAGAAATACCTAGCTACTCTAAATAAATTCAAGTCTCCAGAGCTGGATAAACTGTATCCAAGAATACTAAAGGAGCTTGCAAATGTAATCTCAGAGCCACTATCAATAAACTTTGAGAATTCTTTGAGGACAAGCGATGCATGGTAAATTCATATCATATTCACTCTTTTTTTCTAGAGTTCACCTCTGATGAAACCATTTTGAAATTGAACATACAGTACAGGTACAATGAGTTCTGTACTTCCTATAACTTTCCCTGGGATAGGATTTTTTACTTTTCTCTTCTATTTAGGCTGGCAACACCATCTCACTCTATACTTGCTTAATCTATGATCTTGACCCACCAGTCCTAACAGGTATCATGAGCTCTATATTGGGGCTTGCCAGATGCTTGGCAACCCCTTGTATTTGCAGTTTTAGGTAGGCAAAAAAAAATGATTATGATGGTGATGGTGATGATGTAAGTTTTCCCCATGCCAAACATGAAAAAAAGATGGATTTACTGTGTTTCACTTGGTGGGCCACAAGTTGTGCAAGCCTATTGAAAAATGTGAAATGCAACTTTATTTTTGTTAAGTGTTGCATAACATGAATTGCAGGTGGGTTTTGTAGCTCATACTTGGAATCTATGAAAAAGATTTCAGGTGCCCCACAGTAATTTGTTAGAGACATTTTTGGAAACAATTGCTAACAAGAAATTATTTTAAGAAAAGCAGGTGGGAAGAAGTGGATAACACCCATTAGATCTGAACAAAGGAACTGCTTTGCCATTTTGTAAAAGAAGGAAAATGATAACAACAATGCTAGTGTTTACTGGAATTCTGCAGAAAACCCAAATTATTTGGTTCATTTCTAACTGTAAAAGTGAGGGTTTTAATTAGTTAGATTAGAATGGCTCATTGACTGTGGTAAACGTACAATAGTCTATCAAGCAAACTGCTGGAGACCTTCCCTTTAATTGCAGAAAATCTATATAAGTGTTCCACTTTAGCCTTTCTTCCCTGTACTACTCCTCTCAGCCATCCAACAAAGATCAACAATGCCATCTGTTGGAGCTTGCAACAGGTTCAGATCACTGCATGCACTGCTGAACAGGACCCTAAAGGTTCATGAAAGCAGGATGTGATTCTAGTGGAGCAATGGCCTCAGTTGGCCTTAATGAAACTTGGGACACTGACTAGAAAGGAAGTTCACTTAAATTGTTGGAATGTACTAAATGAGAACATGCAGAATTACTATTAAAAGCAATTAGTTACAGTTATATAGTTTCAGATGCCACCCCTCCATTAGCTTTTATTATAGCTGTTTTGTTGTGTGTTGTTGTTGTTGTTTTAAAAAAAGCTACTCTTTACTCTTCAGTTTAACAAAAAAAAGGATCTTTTTTTAAGTCTCAATACCACAAGTCACTGGCCTCTAGAATAAAACATACTTTTTTGTCATCTACATTGTTGTTGCCTCAGTACCCAAAGGAGACAGCAAGGCAACAGCACAGACTAACACTTGAATAATATAATATTTCTCCATCTATAGTGGGATCTCATCCTTATAACTATTTTTTTTTAAAATTTAAGAGATACAGTTGCACCATAAAAGGAGTTGGGTTATCCCTTGGTAGTTACAATAGTAACACAATTTGAACTCTTATTACCAGGAAAAGGAAACAATCAGAAGTAATTAGTTATTTCCAAGCCCTGTTCTAGGTAAACAGGATGGACATTGGTATATTAACCTAAATCACATAATGCGCCTAGACTAAGGTCTGCCTCAGTATTGCTAATACTGACTGGTAAAAGTTCTCCAGAGTTTCAGAGAGGAATGTTTCTTCAGTCTCATCTAAAGATTACACTGACTGAGCTTGGGGCCTTTTGCATGTGAAGCACGTGCTCTGCTACTAAAAATTTATTTACACTACCCAGTTGGAGACCTCTAACACTGTAGTTCAGGGGAGTGCACTAGATCTCTGTTGAAGAGAATGCTAAGGAACTCACCAAACTATGACTTCCAGGATTCCATAGGATGGCTCCTTGGCAGTTAAAGTAGAATCAAAATGGGTTGGACAGATACGCTCTGAGCTACAGCCCTTGCCGAAATTTTCCTTGTTGCACTTTTCACATTACAATTGAAAGCGTTCATCAGTTTTATTTAAATGGACAATTGGTAACCTGGGCAGAGTCGAATCCTGGGAGAATTTGTTGTTATATCTCCACCCCACCTCAATCCCAATCCCAAAACACCTTCCTTATTTTTGAACCAAAAGATATACTCATTTTTAGGAACTAACTGCACATATCAAAGAGATGTTTAGGAAATCAGATGCCTTTCTCTCCCCCCCCCGAAAAAAAAAACCCAAAAGCAGAAAAACAATTTTGGGGAAATGGATTTTGAGTGAGGAAGCCGAATCGGGTGTTTAGTCTCTCCCCTGACCCACAGGTCTCAGCTATAGTGATTCCTAGCATTCTGCTCTTGCAGACAAATCAATGGACCTCAGGTTTTGCAACTATGGATGTTCACAGTATCTCATTTTGCAGACTTTGTATGTATTGTTTCTTGCCTAAAGCAAGAAAGAACATTTTAGCAATGATTTTTACTCTTTAGTCAGAGATATATAGTCTGAACTGTTAATGCCACCTTAATGTTATTTGTCTGGGACTAAAGAGCAGAACTCTAAATTGATGGGGTTTTCATTTCCTCTTACTGAGATGTAATTAATGTTTCCTGAAACCAGCCAGGCTCAGGATATTTTAATTCAATTGTAACTACACAAGGCATGCTACAATTAACTCTATGAAACAAGAGAAGCCAATTGGGTGTGTTACACATTTTAAGCCAAAGGTGCATCAGTTCTTTAAAAATGAGAGCACAAAAATGTTGCTATAAGCATGTTTTGCTAATACAAAATGATTCCATGCCACTAAATAATGCAGTCCTGTATCAAGATGTGCTTGATGGGGCCTTAGGATATGGCAGAATCTTTTCTACATGTAATTTCACGTAGAGATTTGTCTCCTCAATGGGAGCAACTCTGTGCTTGTGTAACAGGTCTGCTGCTGAAACTCTGAAAAGGTAGGACCGACATGGGATGTAACTAAGAATGAGGCATATGTGAGCTAGAATATATTAAGGCCTAATTCTGTGCTCCTGCTCATTCCTGGGTTTTGGCACAATACTGTGCCTGATATGGATTATTTGGTGACCTGCTGATATTTTAAGGTGGCAGGTCAGGGCATCTCAGGTCCTAGGACCTAGGGACAACCTGAGGTGATATCACAGGAGTGGATTCTGGTGGTGTCATTTGTATTATTTAACTTTATAACCAGACTTTCTTCCAATGAGTTCAAAGTCAGTATGCATGGCAATCCTCTTCCCTAATTTATCCTCAGAATACCCTTGTGAGGGAGTCAGGCCAACAGTGATCACAGCTCAGTGAAAATTTGAACATGGCAGATGGCTAATAGAGCCATCTTGGAGGCAGGGAAGGCGCCCCTTCCTCCTCCCGAGGTCGTCCTCGGAGCATCTGGCCCTCCGCCCGGCCGGTGCTCCAAGGACAAGCTCCCGCCGCAGCGTCCGCAAACGCTGCGGCGGAAAAGTCAGTGAAAGTGCGCCTCAATGATGTTTGTGATTTATTTGTTTATGTGCTAGATGAGTATATCTACATATGTATAAGGTATTTATTTATTTATTTATTTATTTATTAAAAAAGAATAACCTAGACTGGATCAAACCTTGCATCTGACTCAAACTTGTTTTCCTTATATATAAAGATACTTTAAAAAAAACATACTGTGAGTTTGATGTGCACTGAAAGAACTGTATGAATGCTATAAATCTGCTGCATCACTTCTACAAGACACAAGAGCAGTGATTCCCAAAGTGGGTGGTACACACCCCTGGGGGTGGCATAGGGCCCTTCAGTCAAAGGGTGTGCAGGAAAGATAAGGGGAACCAGTGGTCTTTAAGATGATGGTGGGGATGAGGATTGCATTAAACTTCTTTTCAGGGTCCCCAGAAAACCACCACAGCCTCTCTGATCATTTTGTGTGGTGGTGTCTCCCATTCTTTGCCTGTCCATGTGAGTTCACTCCCTTACTGACATTTTTTACTAGTATTGGCAGTTAGGAAACTTGTGTGAGGCTTGGGCCCAGGGCATCACTTCTGTGGCCCAGAGTGGCACCATTTTGGGACAAAGTGGAGCAAAGAGAGCACATGGTGGTGAGGGAGAAGTGACGGCAAAAAGGAGCTTTCAAATTTGGGACCTTGTTTAAGTTTTGTGAGTTTTGCTGGGACTTAGGACCAATGCAGACTGGCCATTTGGGACAGCAGAGAGCCACCTCAGGAAGCAGCGGATCGGGGCCACGACAACCCCACACCACAGCCCTGATCCTCCCTTTTGTCGCCCTGAAAAGAGCTCTTCAGTGCCCTTTCAGTGCAGGGTGTTTAAACGCTGCGCTGGAAGGGTGTCCTGATGCAGCGTGCCATGTGTACGGCCGTGAAGTGTTAGAATGGCATTGGGGTGGGGTTGGGGTGGCCGGCGTGCGGCTGCCCTGCCCCAACTCTACCCCCAGGCCAGCCCTTTTGGTCAGTCTGCAACAGCCCTTAGCTAGCAAGTTGGAGTTGACTGCTCTTCCTGCTTTCTTTTATCAGATGGAGTGAGAGAAGAGGTAGCAGAATAAACAATTTTTTGTGGGAGAGTGGACATCTGAAACTGTGTGGGGAAGACATGTCTCTGGGGAAGGAGTATCTGCGCTCAATTCTTGGAAAGAATCCTTTGTCATGGAGCAGCCCCTGTAGTTAAAATCTCTCCTTTCCAGCCTACACCAGTCCCCAGTCCAGAACATATGGTCTCAGTATACCCTCTATGCATATACCAGCTGCCCTGTTGAAGGATTGAGAGCCCCTCCTCTCTAGCGAGAAGCTTCTCCCTTGAACCTGGTCACTCTGGGAGCAGCAACTGAGCGGCTGGCTGAGCAACAACCAAGAGGCCTCTTGTCTGCACTGGCCCTTGCTGAAAGACTGGCATGGATGAGAGGCTTCTCGGTCACTGCTCAGCTAGCTGCTCAGTTGCTGCTCCCATGATGACAGAATACAAACAAGCAGTAACTGAGTAGCCAGTCAAATAGCAACCAAGAAGCCTCTCAGCTGTGCTGGCATTAGCTGCAATGCTGGCACAAGCAAGAAGTTTCTTGATCACTGTTCAGCCAGCTGCTTGATTGCTGCTCCCAAGATGACTGTGTGCAAAGGGAGTAACAACCAAAATTGATTCTTCTGAATTTGCAGTAGAAAAGGTAAAGGTTTTCCCTTGACAAGATTGTCTAGTTGTGTCTGATGATAAGGGGTGGTGCTCATCTCCGTTACTAAGTTGAGGGAACCAATACTGTCAGAGAGGATTGCTGCCCAAAAGGAAAGGGGGTGGTACCCCAATTGGGGACCACTGCACAAGAGGATATGCTCCTACACTGTACTTAAATCTGCATTTTTCCTGTACAATAAATGATTTCTTAGAAATTACATCCCCACATAGGTACTCTGGGAGCTGGCTTGGATGGAGTACATTCTTTATGATTCATCACAATCACAGAGAGCCCCTGCTTTCACAAGATAAGGACAGTGACCACTTCCTGCCCATTTTCTTTCATTAGTTCTCTTAATTGGACACATGTATATCTTGCCTTTTCTCAAGCAAGCTCCAGACTGCATACGTGGTTCCTCTCCTCCACATATTATCCTCTCAATCCACTGGTGGTCTGAAGTGCACTTATGGCTCAAGATCACAGTGAAAATGGCAAAAGAAAATGTCAAAGCCCTCCTTGTTTCTTTGATGATTCCACTATGTTTGTTGAACTGCTGCTGAGATAAGATGTTTTTCAGTTTAAACTTGAAATGTTAATTTGGAAAACAGCATGCTTTTGCAGTGGTGGGACATGGTGGGAATTTACAGTGTTTTCTAACTCATCCACTCCAAATTGCAGGAGTAAGAAAGAAGAGAGTTGTTGATTGCTTCTGGGTAGACAGTGGTAGAGTGTCATATCGTAATGAGTTAGTGGCACCATACTGTTGAAGGCTTACTTTACTGAGCTTCTAGGACCAAAGAAAAGATTCTGTGTCAGGGGAATAAGAGAGAAGAACACAAGCAAGTCTGAGAGTGCATCTACGCTGTAGAAATGATGCCATTTGACACCACTTTCACTGCTATGGTTCCATCCTGCAAAATCCTGGGATTTGTAGTTTTGTGAGGCACTAGCATGCTTTGGCAGAGAAGGCTAAAGACTCTATAGAACTAGAAATCCCAGGATTCATAGGATGGAGCTACAGCACTTAAAGTGATGTCAAACTGCAGTATTTTTACAATGTAGATGCACCCAGAGTCAAGGACAGCTTGCAAAGAATCAGTTGTTCAGGCAAAAATGACAAATGGCATTTATTAGCCCAGCAGGGAATGAACACCAGTTTACAGCTGGCAAGTCTCTCTGTCAAAAACAAAGGCTACAACTTTGGTGCACCAGATGTTTTGCACTTCAATCTTTAGATGGTCCAGCCAGCATAACCAATAGTAGGGGATAGTGGGAGTTGTAATCCCAAAGCATCTAGAGCAGGGGTAGGCAACCTTTTTGAGCCTGGGGCTGGGGCTGGGGTTGCTGTCCCTCAGACAATTGGGGGGCCGAAGCACCAAAAATAAATAAATAAATAAATAAATATTTAAAAAAATAAAAAATTTAAAAATTATTGCAAGGACTAACATGCACAGAACACTATGAGAATGGTGTGTATTTAAGGGGTTTTCTCAAATCCAGCAATGATTTGAACCACCCTGGCATAAAATCCTCATCCTGTATTGGAAACAGAGGAAGAATTTGTGAAATACCCCAAATAATATTTAGTAGTGCTTTAAAGAAATAAAATGCAGGAAATTTTAATGTTACCTCTATCTTATTCTGGGACCCTGATCATATGGACAGTGTGCTGTAAGTCAGAGAAGTTTGTCCAGGCTAGCTGAGGAGCTAAAGAGATTTCCTAGAGCAGGGGTAGGCAACCTTTTTGAGCCAGGGGCCAGATTGCTGTCCCTCAGACAATTGGGGGGCCAAAGCACCAAAAATAAATAAATAAATAAATAAATATTAAAAAATAAATAAATTTAAAAAATTTAAAAATATGCATACAAAGGCCAAAGGCCTGGGGGGGGGCGCATCTGGCCCCTGTGCCTTAGGTTGCCTACCCCTGATCTAGAGAGTCAAAGGTGCCCCACCCTGGCTCTAAACTGTTTGCAATTAAAGATCTATCAATAGTATGAGAAAGAGATAGAATTTGAATGTCAGCTCACCTTTTCATATCTACATCTGAGAAAGCAGGAAGGGTCTCTGCCTGAGTCCTTAAGGAGTATAGCCACTGTTGGATTTACACAATATTCAGAGTATAGCCACTGTTGGATTTACTATGAAACTCATTGTGTATATTTTCTGAGAAGCTGCAGAGTTCATGGACTTAGGGCCTTTACAGACTGCCAGAAATAATGCAGCTTGAGGCCACTTTAACTGTCCTGGATTGGTACTAAGGAATCATGAGAACTGTAGTTTATTGTGGCACCAGAACTCTCTGACAGAGAAGGCTCAATGTCCCCCCCCAAAAAAATACAATTTCCATGATTCCCTAGCACTGAGCCAGGACAGTTAAAGTGGCCTCAAACTGCATTATTTTTGGCAGTCTGTAAAGGCCCTTAATGATAAACTCCTTGCGGCACAAGAGTATGAGCAACCTAGCAAAGCTTCATCAATAGGTAGCACAGCTGCTATAATGAGCATTTGCAAAAGAGGGCAGGGCACTTGTTCTTTTTAATAAGCTGCATATAAAAGAGAATCCCAGCAGGTGATTCCTGTCATGCAAACTATATCTGCTGAAATTATCTCTTCAAAACATCTGAAGAGCACAGCCCCCTTCCCTTTTTGCATCTTTTACAGAACTTCTCTGTAATTCAAGAAAATTATTTTTTATTCAGAAACCTCTTAAGAAGCCTCTATATGGCAGCCATGAGAAAGGTGATAATTCATGGTGAAGCAGCAAACATGACTATGCCATAAAATATGTGTACACTGAAGCATGCATTCCTATTTATTCCCTTCACCCCTTGTGTTTTATTTTTCATGGTTACAGTATGCAATACAGATGCACTGGAGTACAGAATGACCTGGGCATAATTCAGTAATCAGGAGGTAAGTTTATTCATGGGAAGTTTACCATGAGCATCTTGCCTAAGGCTCCCCCATGCACCCAACAAAAAAACCCTTGAACTGGTATTGCCTATAGACCAGAGTTCAATTCCCAGAAATCCTAACCAGCATAACCAATGGCAAAGAATGCTGGGAATTGTAGCCCAACAACATCTGGATGACCACATGAATCCTATGTCTGATATAAATAAACAGATCTGACAATGGAAGTTACTCATCCATCTCTAATGCAAAGCTTAGAAATGTTATTTTTTGGACTATAAATCACCATTTTGGCTGGAGGCTTCTGGGAGGTATCTTCCAAAACGTAACTTTTCCACCTTCTAAGACCCAAACATCACAGATGTTTGTTTTCTCCTTGACTGGTTGACAGCTTTCCAGTCTATCCCTGATGGGGAAAGAACACTAACATTTTTATTGGAAGAGTTACTCACTTTCTTCCATTCTTGTGACTTATGAGACAAACAGCCTAGCGATAGAAACCTCATCACTTACCCTTATCTAAGGGATATCCTTTAATTTGATAGGAAAGTGCAAGAGTGTTTTGAAAAATAGATCTCAGCACAATTTACTGCAGATGCCCTTCAAGCCTCTGCCAGAGGAATCATTTATCAAATATGCGAGGAGATGTCACAGCAAGGATTTCTGAGCCTTATCCTAAATTGTGTTTTATATATGGATTAATGAATGAAGTAATAAATCAGGAAGGATTGCCGATTGCTTTTGGTTTGCCAACTAGGGCTTCTTTTCAGCATTCTTTCCTACAGAGGATGCTGGGAATAGGATAGCTTGTCATTATTGTGTTGTTGTTTTTCTTGGTATAGAAGATCACCAATAGCATGTCTTCTTTCTCTCTGCATGAAGACAAAGGTTACATTTGTAAAGTGATGCAAATGATGTGGCAACACACCTCCTCTTTAGATGTCTCACCTTTCTTTCTAGGATCGAGTTCTAGAACAGTTCCTTTATTTGCAGGAAACACCAGGTGAAAAACACACCTGCTGGCTGTGTAGTTATTGTCTTTTCAATTAATCCAATTTTGCATATATGAATATTTTTTTAAAAAAGCATTTTAAAAAATTAGGCAAAGGATGACATTTTCATTTTTAAAGCCATCAAGTCCATACTCATAACTTTTAAGATGAATGTTAAAGAGATGAAGGCCTGAACAATTTTTTAAAAAACACCACCCCATTTCTGCTTTTAATAGAGAACATTTCTCCAACAAGACCACTTCTTCATCTAGAAATGTGGAAATTTCACATTTGTAGATGAGAAAACTCAAAGGGTCAATAGGGATGCTTTATTAAATTCCAACACAAATTGATCTAGCCTACTCTGTCTATCCTAATATGGACTGGGATTTAATTATTCATTAAGCTTCATGTGTCCTGTATGTTCACATACTGTGCTCAGCTCAAAAATTTAAAAAGGCATGGACGAATTGCCCCAAATATGGTTACAGCTAGAAGAATTTTTTCATGCACAGAAATGAAAGGATGTGGATATTCCAGCATAAGAAGAATGGTTCATAAAATTGTATGACAAACTGATTAATTTGATTATTGAGAGGTTTGTTAACAACTTTTTTAAAAGAATGGGGATTGATAATTAATTTTATAAGAAAATACTGGAGGGAAGCATTTTAGAAAGTACAGCATATAGAATACACATTTAAAAGAAGTATAACAACATGTACATAGCATCTTTTTCTTCATTATATTGTTAGTTTTGTAGTACAGTGGGCCCTTCCTATACGCGGGGATCTGTTCTGGATCCCCCCAACGTAAGACAAAAAATGCAGAACCTTGAGTCCCATTTGTTTTAATGGCCACGTGCTCATGCATGTGGTGTGGTGAGTGTGGCACGGGCACGCAGCCCATTCACTCTTCTGGGGTTTCCCATTTGCAGGGCCTTGAGTCCACGTATGGCAAGCCTGCATATTGCGCAGGTGCTCTGTATGCTATTTTGTGTAGTTACTTATGTATTTTATAGGCATCGACAGGGGTAGCGTGACCCTGTTGGTGCTCCTAGACCTCTCA
>JAIPUX010001232.1:2427164-2438110 GCA_020142125.1 Phrynosoma platyrhinos
CTCAATTTAATGTGCACTATTTCTGGAAGTCTGCAAAGGCCCAAAGTCACATTCTGGCTGGGCTTTTTAGTCCCAATTCATAAGAGATCCTGGGAACATATACTGCTTACTTGTGATTGATAACTCTGACAATGTAATCAGATAGAATGTGAGAAGTATTCATTTTTTAAAATTAAATCATTCTAGTCTAGATATCTTCTTGCTGAAGGTAGCTATGAACGCCAGAACCTGGAGAGATGATCAAATGGGAACCACCATTGTAAATTTTAAGTTTAGGAGCCCTAGTGGCACAGCAGTTAAATGCCGGTACTGCAAGCACAATGTGAGTTCGATCCGAGGACTGCAAGGTTGATTCAGCCTTCCATCCTTTTATAAGTCAGTAAAAATGAGTATCCAGCTTGTTGGGGACAATTGGCTTACAGATTGTAAACCTGCTCAGCTTAGAGAGGGCTGAGTTCATTATTAAGCGGTATAGAAATGTAAATGCTATTGCTATTGCTACTGGGAAAAGATAGGATATAAATATAAATAAATATATCATTTAAATAACTGTAGCATTTAAAATTCAATGTATATATCAGAAATGCCGAAATTGCTTTGAATATCTCAGCATGGTGTGTATCTACACAGTAAAACTGATGCAGCTTGATCCCATTTTAAAAGGCTAGGCTTCAATCTCTGGCATCCTGGGATCCACAGTTTGGTGTGGTATATAGAACTATCTTTATTCAGAAGTATACATGGTATAGCAGTTTGAGTGTTGGAGTACAAAAACAGGGTTTGATTCCCCGTTCGGCCAGTGGGTGACCTTGGCCAAGTCACATGCTCTTAACCTCAGGGGAAGGCAACGGCAAATCTCCTCTAAACAAATCTGACCAAGAAAACCCCATGATATGTCATCTTAGGGTTTCCATAAGTCAGAAAGAACTTGAAAGCACACAGCAACAAACGCAGAATGCTTTCCTCCTGTTTCTATGGCTCTAGCTTTCTGACAGTGAAGTCTGAGTCTCTCATCAAACTACAAATCCCAAGATTCCATAGGACAGAGCCATGACACTTAAAATAGTATTGTGCTATAGTTTTGTAGTGTAGATTATACACTTATTTTTATTATTATTATTAAAAAGTTTATTCACACACAAAATAACATATGCCACATACATATATACATTCATACATATCTCTATATCATAGCATAACATACATTCAAAACAAACATAACATTCAAAAAACATACGATATCCTATTTTTAAACCAGTCTAAATTGTCTCTATTCTTTACTTTTATATTCCTCTGTATAATTTCATTGATACCTAGTACTTCCTTTAGGTGTATCTTGTAGTGTAGATACACTTATAGTTAGCTTACTTGGTCCAGCAATTAAAGATGAAATTAAAGTAGATCAGGAAAGGTAAGGAAAAAAGTTCCTGACTTCGCACACCCTTCAAGCCCTACCCATGTCTTCTGCAGTGTTCATATTTGGCTATGCACATATACAGATTTCCCTTTGTAAATATGCAATGGATATTGGGCATACAATGCAAGGGATGATCCCAGAAGGACACAGTTGTGTTCCCTTTTCCACAGCGATGTACTATCTGAAAAGGATTTCTGTGCACACAGAACCCATGTGTGTACTGTACATGTAATGGAGAGCCTTGCAAATGGCGGAAAATCCAAATGCAAGGAGAGAAATCACACACTGTCTACACACTAATCAACACATTAAGGGTAGGAGCATGATGATTGTTTGTAAATATGCTGCACAAACAGACAAGGAGCTCTAACTGGAATTGACAAACCTGCCAGCAGGGACTGCTGGAAGGCTGGAACCAGGGCTGGATTAAAGTACATAGGGCCCTGGACCAGTTTCAAAAGCTGATCACTCTTGCTCCATATGTATGGAGTTGGTGGCTCAGAAATTAAACAAATGGCTAACTAATAAATCAAAACTATGAAGTAGAATGAATAGCAGCACAAACATCTTTTCTCTCTCTTCTTGCTGTCTGTGCCTTATTGTGAAAAAAAATGGCTAACACTGGAGGCCCTTTCACATTGTACAATTATAGCACTATGATTCCACTTTGCTGTAGCAACATCCTATGGCATCCTGGGATTTGCAATTTAGGAAGATGTATTTAGAGTGCCTCATGAAACTACAGAGGTGCAAACTATTGGTGGTGGTCATTGTTGTTGCTGCTGCTGCTGTTGTTATGTGCCTTCAAGTTGTTTCTGACTTATGGCAACCTATCGTGGGGTATTTATCACAAGATTTGTTCAGTTTATTTTTGCCTTCCCCTAAGGATGAGAGCATGTGACTTGCCCAAGATCACCCAGTAGGTTTCATAGTCAAACTGGAAATCAAATCCTGGTCTCCCGAGTTATAGTTCAACACTCCACCATGCTGGATCTCTTGCAAACTATTGGACCACAAAAGAAAAGTATCACCATGAAAGCTTCAGTTTGTGGAGCAATGATGACATAATGGGTTGTTTCCTTGTTTCCAGCATGATAGTGAGGCCTCCTGCTATGTGATCCTAGACATCTAAACATACATGTTAGTGATATATAATGACAGCACAACAACGTCAATAGGGAAATGTGCCGTCATAATAAAGAACCCTAAATATGAGGGTTGATACTTAGCTGCCTTTTATAATTGTGGAAGGTAAACCACAGCCAGATGCACTGCTGTTCAGGGGCATGGATCTAATCAAGTTTCAGGATTAGAATGTTGTGGCTACAGTTCAAGAAGTAAGATTATTTTCTCATGGACAATGCAGTGAATTTTAAAATCAGGTGGGAGTGCTTTAAGAGATGAAGAAGAGCCTGTCAAGTGAACTGCAACTTGAGATAGGAACCAGGAATCTTGCAATACCTTATTGCAATTAGTCATTTTCTATCCAAGATCTGTCATTATTCAGTGATAGTTGAATAGTTGCAGAACCCAAGCAACAAACTACAACAACAACAACAATAATAATAATAATAATAATAATAATAATAATAATAATAATAATAATAATAAGTTTTATTTTTAACCCGCCCCTCTGCATCGCAATCGGGGCGGCTTACAGCAGTTAAAATACAATAGTTAAAACAATCCAATATCTATGGTACAAATTGTACAAAGCAAGACACTCAGTGGGAATGATCATCAAGCTTTCAGTTTTGTAAAACAAATAATTTTGAGTATCCCAATACTGAAGTTTTATCAACAACAGCTAGCACTACAATGTAATCCATCTGAGAAGGACCTTGAGACAGCCACTTGCTTATGCAAGTAAAACCATGCAAAAGACTAAACAAGGCTATCTCCAGCTCCTAGCAGTGGCTTTTGGAGTTCAGTAATTCCATAAGTGTACCAATGGTCAGATAATCAGTGTTCTTAAGACATAAACTGCTTGAGAGAAATAATAACAAAAAGTATTTCAAGTCTTCAAAGAGATTACAGTGCATGCTCATGTGCCATAGATCAAACTTTGTCCAGGTCAGTTATTAGTGTTAACAGATAACCACTACATACATCCAACAACAGCAGATCTGGAGAAATGGACCCAGGCACTGCATCCATCAATATGTTGCACTGACTCCCAGTTTTAGCGACCAAGCTCCATGAAATTAAGAGAACCACTGGGTAAAAAATAAAACAAAAACACCTCAGCTCCTGGCAGTCAAGGAAGCAATTCTGAAAAGATGGTCTGAGGACAAAATTCATGCTCCACCAGAAATGGAGCTATATTCCCTAATTACACATAATTTAAGTGTACTGGATAGAACTGTATTCTGAGAGACAGAAGTTGTTCCTGCTTGCTTGCATAAGGAAATCCTCACAAAATACAAGCACCATGCATGGTCACTGAGAGCTCATTTTAGAGCCAGAAAGGTGATTTTGGCCAAGCTTTTGTCTATGATAGAAGGATATGGTATTTCCCAAATATATCATAACTGATATCTGAAAGAGACATCTACCACATAAGGTACACATCTGCCCATGGAAAATTTTTGGAATTTCTTCTTTACATCCAGGGAACAGAAGGCCTTTGCAGACTGCCAGAAATAGTGCACATTAAATTGAGGCACTGCCCTGGCTCATTGCTAGGGAATCATGGGAACTGTAATTTATTGTGGCACCAGAGCTCTCCAACAGAGAAGGCTCAATGTTTCAGAAAAAAATAAATTCCCATAATTCCCTAGCACTGAGCCAGGGCAGTGCCTCAATTTAATGTTCACTATTTCTGGCAGTCTGCAAAGGCCCAGAGTCTGGTTTCTATAATGTTGATATGATCCCAGACACAAAAAGCAAAGGAGCCACTAGTATAACAAATACTTATTTTATCTCCAAAAGAGTATTTTCAGGTAATGAGCCCCAGTTTATAGCTGAGGATTTTTGTTCATCTGCAAACAAATACGAGATTGACTATCATGCTTCCTTTCCAGCATACCCACAAAGTAATTGAAAGGTGGAATCTGTTGTAAGCACAGCTACAGAACTCTGGCCTTCTTTGCATATAGTAACACTCTACTGCTGGACTGCCAGCCTGACGTGTGTAATATTCCTCCTCTGCCGTTTACTGAGGCCACATCTTCACAAAAGGAGTGAGGTCATCCTTTCATAAATTTCAGTTGTTATGTAGGGAAGTTGTGCCTTTGTTACAGGAGAAAGGGATTGATTACAAGTTATTAGGTGTTTGTATTTGGGTAGTGTAGTGCCAGCCTAGCAGTTTGAAAGCATGCAAATGCAAGTAGATAAATAGGTATCACTTTGGTGGGAAGATAAACAATGTTCTGTGCAATCATGCTGGCCACATGATCACAGAGTAATCTCTGACAATGATGGCTCTTCGGCTTAGTAATGGAGATGAGCACTGCCCCCTATGGTCGGACATGACTTGACAACCTTGTCAACGGGGAATACCTTTACCTTTACCTTTACTGTTTACAAAACTAACATTCTTATACAATTCCCTCTCCTGTTTTTCAGCAAAATTGTGTCCTGAGCAGCCCCACTTTGTCCTATTATAGCCTCAAAGAGGTCCATGTTGATAAATCTCACATTGGAAGTAAGAGCAAGTGGATAAACTCATGAATTTGAGGGTGCTGTAGTGTGGCACAGTGGGTTGACTGTTGGACTATGACTCTGGAAACCAGGGTTTGGTTCTCAGCTTGGCCATGGAAGCCCACTGGGTGACCCTAGGCAAGACACACTCTCTCGGCCTCAGAGAAAGGCAATGGCACACCTCCTCTCTGAACTAATCTTGCCCCAAGATAGGTTTGCCTTAGGGCCACTATAAATTGGCAACAACTTGAAGGTACACAACAACAACAACAACAACAACAACAACAACAACATTGACTACCTTCCTGCTATGGATTATTGGTTGGTGTGAAAGAGGAAAGGGTTTATGTGATAAATTTATTCATAAAATAGGAAAGATATAGCACGATCAATAGAAAGGAAGTAAAAGAGAGAATGTTCAGGAGAGGGGAGAAGCAAATAAACTTCTCCATGGATGCACCCTGGACCCAGTCTCCATTTTCATTTTCAATAAAGTTTCTATTACAGTCCCAGTTGTTGGTACATCTTTCCATTAACAACTTCAAAAGCTATTGTTGATTAAGGACTTTATCACACCAGGCCCACAAAGCACCACAATTGCATTAATCTAGGTGATGCAAACCATACTGGGTTGAGGGCAGTCATAGCTGCACAGCTCTTCCAAATTGCCACAATTCTGCTTCTGTCCCAGTCTCTGCCTTCCACACTCCAGCCTTCATAGCCCACCTCCCTTTCCCAGCACGCCTCTCAGTCTGTATTTATTTTTAGCATGATTATGTGATCATGGCAATCAGTTAAGTAGAAATAAATAAAATAATAGAAATTGGGGAGGGGAGGAGGAATAACAGCCTGCTTGAAAATAGCGAGGGGGAGAGAGGAGCATAATCGCATCCACATGCACTACATAACTGCCTGCATATCGGAACCGCTTTGGGAAGAATTTATCGCACAGACATTGAAAAGCAGTGGGATTGGGAGGCATTGATGGGTTTTGTCTGTCAGTGAAAAGGAATGCTTCAGCAATGGATGATCTGCAGACCAGCTACTAGACAGACACAATGTCATGTTACAAGGTACACCCACAGATGCTATCATCCTGCTCTAATTTTTCTTTTCAAACCTTGTGTGATAAAGTCCTTAGTGTCCATTTAATTGTTTGTATTTTGGTTTATCTTCCTTGTTTTATCACCTTTGGAGGGAATATCTCTCCTCCCATCCTTGTCTCCCCACTTTTTCTTACTACAGGAGACCCACATAGATCTCCTTGTCAGCAGCAAGGAAAAAATTGTCACTATAACAAATTCAGAATATATTGGAAAATCCGGCGGCACATCTAAAAGGGATTAGCAAATCTATAACTTTTGCCACAGCAGCAAATTGAGGCTGCTGTAATAAAACCGATAAATGCTGCTCTTCCATAAATGGTGTTCTGCATGTCAAAAACTCTTCTCAGACTTAATTACAAATCAAAACAAACCAGAAACTAAAAACAATGAGCGATCACACAAGCCTCTCACTGAATGCCTTTATTTACTTTCTCATCTGTTTTAGTATTTTAATATCCCACATTTCAGCTAGAAAACAGATGCCTCATTTGTTTCTTTGTTTTGCTCCCCCCCCCAACAAAAACCCACTCTGCTTCTAATGGCTTAATCCTCTAGGTAAAGAGGACAAGGAAATCTGATAGGGATGGCAGGGAAAGAGAAGGGAGAAAGCCACATACGAATACACAGCGTTTGAGCAAATGGGCTTGAATATTCATTAAACAACATTCAATTTTTTTTAAGAAAAAACAAACTCTGAAAGCAGCGGCATATGGCCTGCTTTATTTCACATAAACTAAATAGGAGGTTGTGCCATTAGTTTCTGCAGATATAACATTCATTACAAATGAAGTATGTTTTCCTTTAGGGACTGCGGCACAGTTTCAGTAGCACTCCCATTTCCCCAAAGGGCTGCAACGTACTTCATATGTGAAGTACTCTTGGCGATGCTCATCAAAATGTAAACAAAATTCCCATCAATCTCCTGCCAGGGTGTGTGGGGTGTGGATGAACAAATTAAACTCTTTAATAGTGATTTTAAAAATAAAAGGAAGATAGTTTTCAATGGGCACAATATTTCATTATAGATTGGTAGAGTCTGTTATTCTTCTTCACATCCTCCCCATTAAGCTCTCTTTCCCCCCAAAATGATACATCCTCCCTTTGGGTAAATTAGAAGCAGAAATTTTATGTTGCAAGATGATAGCATCCCCTGCTGGAAGATGTCTTGCTATACACTCCTTGAGGATCTATTTGATTTCCTTTTGTCAACCTCATTCAAACCAAGAAATCTATTGAAATTTTGGAGGTATTTTTTTCCATGAGACAATAGCTAGAAATGTAATAAACATGTAACCCAAGAAACCCAGTTCTAATATCTAAAAATTATATCTCTTTTTTTATCAGGGAATTTCTAACTATACTCCTAACACACTATGTTCATACTGAGGTGGTGATGAAATTTGGTACAAATTCAAACCACCTTTCTGGACCATTAGAGCAGTTTGAAAATTGTATATTTTAATATCTAACAGGATATGAAAAGACAAATGTCCAACAGAAAGCAAGCAAAATCAGATACAAGTGGAATCTTAGTCTGTGGCTAAGGTGGCCACTTAAACATCATTTTTTAAAAAAAATTAAAAGACAAAATAATGCACAGAACTGAAGAAAAACTGCATTTGCTAATTTATATGTAGAGATACAAATTTAAATGTAATTATTGTAACTGGAACAAAAAGGAAAACTTCTCTGGAAGAATGTGAACAAGTGACCTGTCTGTTTCCTCAGTTTGTCATCTGGGTGCTTATCCTTTGTTGTGGTCATGTGCCTTCATGTCAGTTCTGATTTATGGCAATCATATTGTAGGGCAAAATTTATTCTGTGGAGTTTAGCCACTGGTTTGTTTGTTGTTGTTTTTTCTCCTAAGACTGAAAGACTATGACTTGCCCAATGTTACCCAGTATGCTTCCATGGTTGACCAAGCTTTTGAACCCTGGTCTTTAAGAGTCCTAGCCCAATGCTCAAACCACTATACCCCTCTGGATTACTCTTAATCTAAGGTAATAAGGCCCCCGATGCTTATTCTTCTGCTGCCTTTTAACAAAAAGAACTTTAATCTGGAGTAAGGAGTTTCTGACATGGGTGGCTAAGGGCCTTTGCAAACTGCTAGAAATAGTGCAAATTGAGTCCACTTTAAGGGTTAGGGTTAGGGTTAGGGAATCATGGCAAGTGTATTTTATTGTGGCACCAGAGCTCTCTGACAGAAAAGGCTCAATGTCTCAGGGAAAAAAAATTCCCATGATTCCCTAGCACTAACCCTAACCCTTAGAGTGGACTCAATTTGCACTATTTCTGGCAGTCTGCAAGGGCCCTATGTGCCGAAATCCCATGCAGAAACTGGATTTAAATTCCAGGAATATCCCATAAAAGTAGGATCATTTTCACATACATCGGGGGCATTGAGCATTAATCCGAGCACATTAATTAACGTACACAGAAAGTGGACAAAACCGGCATTGAGCCATTGCAGTGAAAGCAGTGTCAACCTGGATTATATCTGCAGTGAGTATGCAACCTCTATGATGCCCACCACCAGCATGCAGCTCCCCCACAAGAGAATGTGACTACCATTACAACTCCAGCCCTGAGATAGATAGATAGATAGATAGATAGATAGATAGATAGAGAGAGAGAGAGAGAGATAGAGAGATAGATATAAGTCTTTCTGAAGTCCAACAATATGTTACTCTTTGAGGAACTACCCATGACACAAAAGTATATGCTATGGTTGCCTTTTAAAGAATGTTAAAGTGGAGAGTGGGTGAGACATTGGTTCCACCCTTACCCTTGTTTGAACAACAATTCCCAGTCAGGAAGGGATTACTCTTCAACCAGTTCAAGCCCATAATAGAATTACTGTGGAGTACAAAGCTTAGCATGCCATTCAAAAGAATGCTAACAAGTAATCATTAGTGTTATTTGCATAAATTTTGCATCATTAATATTAATCAGTCCTTGCTACTGGCAGGTGACAATAAAAAAACACAATGTGTTATTAACATGCTATTTTGGTCATTGTAATTTTTGCTGGGAAGGAAATTGGGGCCATTTTTATTCTGTTTCATTGTGTGAATCTCTCAAACCAACCACCAAATCTGTCATGTAGACCCAACACCAAAAATTCTCTTACATTCCCTATTATTAAAAACAACCCTGTTTCTGTACTTCCCTTCATTTATTTGGCTTTCTGATTCTGATTTCCACTTCTGATTCAATTAGTTTGATCTCACTATTGTCTTTCCCGTTGTTAATTATATTATTTTAGATCTTCTATGGCAACTTCTTTCCTACTCTTATTTCTACATTTTTTACAGTAGTTTATGGTAGTACAGAATTAAGGATATATAGGATAGAAGAGAGGGATAAATTGACATCATAATGAAATAACAACAAAGGGCCTTGGCAGACGGCTTAATTGAGCCGTCTCCGAGGCCAGGAAGAGGAGGGGCCACCGCACGCGCGGCGGCCCTTCCTCTTCCTGAGGTCGCCCTGAACGCTTCCGGGCCACCGGACGTCCGGCGCGTTCAGGGCGACCTCCTCCCGCAGCGTCCGGACGCGCTGCGGGGGATAAGTCAGAGAAAGGGCGCCCGCCGCTTTTAGGGCGCCCTTTCTCTGACTTATGAAAGGAGTGCCTTTTTGGCGCTCCTTTCAGGGTCGCTCTAGGAGCGCCGCGGTGGGGCTGCCATAGCCCCGCGGTGCTCCGGACCAGGGCGTCCCAAACGCCCTGGTCTGCAGAGGGGGAAAGACTGCAATGGAGTGTAAATACACAAACATATATAAAACAACTATTTTTGTTATTTGTTGACCCGGTGGCTCAAGGGGTTAAGACGCTGATTCTGTTGATTGCAAGACCAGCAGGTTGGCAGTTCGAGGCCCAGGTGCCGCAACATGATGGGGTAAGCTCCCATCACTAGTCCTAGCTTCTGCCAACCTAGCAGCTTTAAAGCATGCAAATGCAAGTAGATAAATAGGTATCACTTTGGTGGGAAGGTAAACAACGTTCTGTGCAATCATGCTGGCCACATTATCACAGAGTAGTCTCGGACAACGCTGGCTCTTCAGCTTAGTAATAGAGATGAGCACTGCCCCCTGTGGTTGGACACGACTTGACAACCTTGTCAATGGGGAATATTTTACTGTTTACAAAAACTAACATTTTTATACAATTCCCTCTCCTGTTTTTCAGTAAAATTGTGTCCTGAGTGGCCCCACTTTGTCCCATTATAGACTCAAAGTGGTCCATGTTGATAAATCTCACACTGGAAGGAGAGCAATTGAATGAACACCTGAATTTGAGGGTGATGTTTTAGGTGCTGTAGTGTGGCAGAGTGGTTTGAGTGTTGGACTATGACTCTGGAGACCAAGGTTTGGTTTCCAGCTCGGTCATGAAATACACCAGGTGACCTTGGGCAAGTCATGTTCTCAGCCTCAGGGGAAAGCAATCTCAAACCTCTCCTGAACAAATCTTGCCAATAAAACCCCATGATGGCCTTGAAGGCACACAATAACAAACAACAAATACTATTTCAGGTAGATATGATGACAAAGTAGCATCTGAATTTGTAGCAGAGACTTATCCCAGTGTATGTATCCAAGCTGAATGCCCTGATGTGGGCAAGTAGCTGTTTAAGGCTGCTCCAAAGTGAGCACAGACCAGCCACAAATGGCAAGTGGAAACCAAAGGTCTGCTCCAAAGTTTTCAGACAACAATACAATTGAGATGATTGCTACAAGCTAGTGGTAAGTGGTCAATATTCCTCATTGTTTCTACCTGAGCTTCT
>JAIPUX010001232.1:2442747-2454576 GCA_020142125.1 Phrynosoma platyrhinos
GGGGGCCGCATCCGGCCCCCAGGCCTTAGGTTGCCTACCCCTGACTTAAGGGCATTGTTAAACAGGGAATAAAAGGCACAACCTAATCTCCAGTACTTCATCAGTTCAGGGGCAAAACAGCTCCTCCTTATATGAGCAAGGCCACAAAAAAGTTGTCAGCTGCAGCAAAATTAAACAGCAAAGTGCACAGGCCACAGAAAAGTTTCTTCTAGAAAGTAGCAATTTAGCCTTTTTGCCATTTCATTTCATCCTCAGCAGAAAAGTCCCCCCCCCCGTAAAAGTTAATTTGTTAGCACAAGTGAGTGAGAAACTTCAGAGGTAACACATTGGGAAGCTATGGCATGAAGGCCTAATTGCCATTTTCCTGTTAATTAGGCCCCAGAGGCATCATTACCAGATCAGAACCATCAGCTGAAAAGCAATTTCAAAGGAAAATGTGAAAAGAGGACTTATACGCCTGCTAAGACTGTTTTCCTCACACTGAAGTCATCACTCTACTTCAGTATTAGGATATTCCTATGCTTAAATTGGCGGTTTTCAAATTTCCCACTTTCAGAGAACCACTTTTATAATCCATAACCACTAAGGAGCCCCTGAATGTCAGGCAGAAAGCCCCACTGAGCTACAAAATAATTGAAGGCATGTTCAGCTCACTTGGAGAACACGCTCCTCTTCCCTACCTGGCATGACTAGAGAACGAAGCCTAAAACACACTGATCACTCTGCTGCCAATTCAGGGAAATTAAAAGTTGCAAGGAAGGGGAGATACCATTCTGTGAAGCTTATACACAAATACTGACTTCACCCAAGAGCCTTAGGTAACCTTCCACAGAACCCATTTTTCTCAAAACAGCTTGAAAGCCACTGCTTTATACTATCACATGGAACTGTGGGAAATCTGAAAAGGCAGCCTACGAGGAAGTAAAAGAAAATTAATTTTATAGCACTAGCATTTACGAGGACCCAGTTCTGTATTATGTGTGTTCAAGGTGAGGAATATTCAGAGGTGGCTGTGCCAGTTCCTACCTCCAAAATATAGCCTACAGCACCAGGTATTCATGGGCAGTCTTCCATCCAAGTACTAACCGGGGCTGATCCTGCTTAGCTTTTTAGGATCAGACAGGATCTAGTGCCTTTTGGTTATTTAGAGCAATGGCACTCAACCTAGAAGCCAACTAGAAAAGACAAGAATACTTGGTAAGATACAAGGCAGGAGGAAAAGGGGAATATTGCATTACAGATGGGGAGAGTTAATGAAGGAAACCATAGCTGATGGAGGTCTTCTCATTCACAGTCACTGTAAGTCAGCTGACTTGAGGGCAGTTAACAATGGAAAGGTCTTTAATGTGTGTTGCATTTTTGTTACCTTGTCATAATTTTGCATGATTCTGTATCATGTACCTGGGGTAGTGGTTTGACTGTCGTGACCCTGGGCAAATCACATGCTGAGCCACAGGGAAAAGCAATAACAAACCTTCTCTGAACAAATCTTGCCAAGAAAATCCCATTATAGGTTTGCCTTAGGATCGCCATAAGTCAGAAACAACTTAAAGGCACACAACAACAACCAACAAATATTGTGTTAAAAAGTACTGGTGTGTTAAAATATTGATGTTTTATGATGGTAGCTTTTTTTAAAAAAAATTACTAACTTTAGCTAATCCACCATGTTTTAATTTATTCTGTAAGCCACTTTGGGTCCAACTCAGGACAAAGGGTAAATATAAATATTAAAAAAAAATGGGCCAGAGAGGTGAGCAATGATGAATGTAGCCCTCCAGGTTACAGCACCAGTTCACCCCAGGACAAACAATATGATTTACTACTATGGAAAAATCAAGGTTTTTGTTCTCCTTTTGAGAACATTCACACATCTGAGCAGCTCCATACATTAAGGAAAAAATTCAAGAAAGCCAAGGTTTTAGTTTTTATACAATTTATTTGAATAGCTGCTGGTAAATCAGTACAATCTTCATGGAGGTTCTGGCCACATAATTTAAGTTTTCTGTATAAAAGAAAAGAAAAAGAATGTCAGTCTTGATGTTAGGCAGGAGAAGACAGTTCTATCTTATAAAGTTAAAAAATATCCCTCCTCCCAGTTAATTAATGAACTGCAACTTAGAATGTATGCTACAAGAAGCATTCACCAGGCTGAGTGGGGACAAAGAGAAGGAGAGAAAGGGAAGGCTGGGAAAAATACTGCATATAGCACTTCCAAGAAGGTATCTACTACAACTGTGAAAGCTGCACCTTCGTTTAAACCAGCTGTCCCACATGAAGGGAGACTCTGCAAAGAACTTTCAGTGCATTTTTAAGTTTTCTTGCTTTTTGTCTTTTCAACAGCATTTGCGTCCCTTTAAAAACAGAGAAGAAATGCTGTGGCACCAAAGTATCATATATACTCATAAGTTGAAATTTTGACCAAAAAATCAACCCCCAAAACTTGCATCACATACATGGGTCTATGATGGAATACAGACCTAGCACTAAAGCAGTGATAACATACTTGAAAGTTACAATTGGAGAGGTGTAACTGGCATGGCTGATCTTAAAAATGTCTACTTATATACAAATATAGATAGGGAAAAGAATATAAATGAGGAAACAGAATTAGAATGTGGCCTGGAACAACAACCAAAAAAAAAAAGGGGGGGGGGGAGAGAAGAGATAAGAAAGCAACCTGCCTCTACTAGGGACCCAGCATAAAAGGAGTAATAAAAGACAGAAGCACAAAGCCACTTTTGGCACAGAACCAGCATTCCCATCTCATTATGTCTCCCTTACTCAAACTGAAGAAAGACACAGCCCTCCTTCTTTCTTTGCCTACTTTTTCAATCCAAGCAGTGTTCAGGAGCAATAGAGGAGCCCAAAGAGACTGTAGTGACCATTTTTAATAGGAGCATACTATATAAGCCTCATGAGGCTTGAGTCTCTGCAGAAGTTTCTACAGTATACCCCTATTAAAATGGTCGTTGCAGTCTTGTAGCAGAGAGGCAGTCGCTCTTTAGACTCCCCCATATTGCTGCTGAACACTGCTCAGCCAAAAAAGATGGGGAAGGGGGGAGGGCTGACTTTCTTTCTCTGGTTTGGGCAAGGGAGGGGTAATGGGGTAAAAACATTGCTTCCATACCAAAAGTGGCTTCGTGCCTCTCCCCCTTGTCACTGCCTTTGTGCTGGGTCCCTAAGAGAGGCAAGTTGTTTTCTTTGCACTTCTCCTTTTTTTTTCCAGCCCACATTCTCATCCTTTTTCCTCATTTATATTCCCTTCCCTATCTGTACTTGTATAAATGTAGACATTTTTAAGATCAGCTATGCCAGTTACACCTCCCCAATTGTAACCTCTCAAAAAACAGATCCTCTCATTCTCTAACTATATTCCCTCTATGCAGTTTTTAGGGCAAAGAAAAGATTTGTTACATGTCCCCAACTTACCCTCAGCTTATCCATAGCAAAATCCCTAATATTGCTCCCCCAAAACCTGTCCTCAACTTATACATGAGATAAGCTCAAAAAATAAGCTCCCTGCATATATTTATGGCAGTTATTCAGACATGTGCAAGTGCCATGTTAAAACAGAAAATTAGAGGGAAAGTAATTATCAGCATTATCAGGCAAGCTTTAGAAGGAATCCACCACCAAGTGACTATCCAGAAAGCAGAGTGCAGTCAGCAGGCCACTGAACAATGAACCTAAGATAACTGTACCTGTTATGTCCATTGGCTGGCTCACTGTAAGAAGAAGGAAAGAATGTCAGTATACCTTCTAGCATACACTTAAAAAAGAACAAGACACAAGGCAGATGCCACCTTTTCCCAAATACCATACAACCCTACTGAATTGATATTTGAGAAGTAAACACCAGACCCTGAAACTTATTACTAGGTTTTCATGTATAACCATGTTAAGATCTTTGAAAGACACAGATTACAGTACAGTAATGAAAAAGGTAAGAAAAGGTCAAGATGTAGGGAAGTTCTGAAAATAACCAAAACCTACCATGGGCATTTTGAAAGCAGAACTGGTTGCTTATGAATTTGAGAAGCACTTTGTGAAAATTAAGCACATGTTGTCTATAATACAAAGTCCTGGCAGTTCTTGTAAACTAGACAAAAGCAAGAAGTTTGTGTGCTGCTGTGTGCCTTCATTTTTTACTTATGGTAAATTTCTCATGGGCTTTTCTTGGCAGGATATATCCAAAGGGGATTAAATTGCCACTGCATTCCTCTAAAGCTAAGGGAGTCCAGTTTGCCCAAGGTTCCTCCACATGGTTACCATGGCTGAGTGTGGATTCAAACCCTGATCTCCCGGAGTCCTTATCCAACACTCAAACCACTACACCACACTGGCTCTCAAGAAGCTTTTACCTTTCCACTTTTAAAGAATTTAAAATCAAAGATAAGCACACATTAAACCATGGGAAATCAAAGCCTTAAGTCCTGCTTTAGAAGCATTCAGATCTATTTTAGGTATCTGAGACAACATATGCAGATAATAATCCTGCAACAGAGTGCTACAATCCGAATGGTACAAACAACTGTAGTTCTTAAGCACACCTAAACAGCAAGGAGCTATATGGATCAGGTTAGAGCCCTATCAAGTCTGATTTCCTACACGCACACACATATAATACAGCTGTGCTCTTGGGCCAGTACCCTACAAAAGAAAGCCAATCTAAGGCAAGGGTTCAATACATATGTACAATGCAGTGTAATATAGTGTCACATCCTCTCATACCTAATGATACATTTACTTACATCTTGCTAAAACTAGAATACAGCTCAGTTAAGAGCAGACTAAAGGATATATGATCACAGCCTGCCTCAGTTTTTAGCCTTTACCACAGGATGCTTTCAGGGTCTAGGAAGCACACTTGCTTGTTTTAAGCCAGAATTAGGAATCATGCTGTTTGACTTAACTACAAGTCTCTTTTACTGTTGTCTATGCTGACTTGGCCTACTGAGACTTGCATATGGAGAAATGCATGATTCCTATCCCTGATTCAAGCAAAAAGTGATGACCCAGAAGGTCTTTCTTTTTACTTTTGACAATTGTATTTCAGCACTTGTAATGGTGGGACCCTCAGAAGGGTGGAAACTGGCCTCTACATCTCAAGCTGCCCAGCCCAGCTTCATTGACACCTTAGGACAGTCACAAAGGTTCATTTCTAAAACTTTACATTCTAAGACACAGTCCTTCTAAGACTTAAGTATTCTAACCATAGGCTGGTGAAATCTTGCATGAATGATTGAAAAGATGTTTTATAAGACTCCAGATATTTAACCAGAACTGTAATATATACACATAAATACTGAAGATGAGATGTTCTTTTCATATTTATACCTTCACAAGAGGAAAAATGTATTCCTGGAGTAAACATTTCCAACATAGCTCCCATCTGGACAGGAGGTTTAAGTTGGATAAGGGAAGTGTTTTTGAGCAGGGTTACTGGATACCTCTCTCAACAGGATTCAGTTACAAATGCTAAGAATCTTATTGTTTGTATCCTTTGAGTTAAATTAAGTATAAAATAAAAAAATGCTGTTCCATACAGGAGAAGAATTATCTTAACTATCAGTTACCAATGCAGTTAGCTTCAGCTAATTTATTAAAATTCTTAGAACAGTGTGTTATACGTAATTTAGCTTGATATATAGTTTAGACTAAGGCTCAAATACATTATTAGTGCTACCTAGAGTAGATCCACTGAAAAATGTTATTTATGTTAATTACAATTAAGCAGCCTCATTAATTTCAATGAGTCTATGCTAGATAACACTGATTTTCACCCTTCACTATGAAACTTTACTTTCCAAAAGGCTGTTGTAGTGACATGCAATGTAGATTTTGGAAATTTAAGACCATGCTTGAGTTCTTAATATGTGGCCAACCAACACACTTCAAAATGCTATCTGTAGAAAGATTTACTTTTCTAAGTAGGTCAAACTGGTGCTGGCTAAGTATGTGGCAAACTTTCTTATACTTGAAACCAAACATACACAAAGGCAGAGAAATCCTGTTCCAATACAAAAGCACACAAAGCCAGAGAGCAATAGGAAATCAAGCAAGTGATGCATAATTTATACAATCACATCCATGCCGACTCTCAGTACCTGCTAGACACTTCATTTCTGATCAATAAGAATTCCAAGAAAGTAGGAAAGAAAGGTGAAAGTAAAAAGTTACTAGTAATCAAAAGAAAGAATGTATGTAAAGCAATTCAAACACACTTAATGAAAAACTGTCATCTACACTATCTTTCTAAAGGAATCAGAAATGCTTAAATTAAAATAAGCTGCTGCATTGCTTTGTATACTACTATTTGTTAAGCAAAGGTTGCAATCAGTTGAAATGCTCTATGTATTTTCAACATTGTTAGCATACTAATGAGTGAATATTTGTTTTGCTCTCTATTTGCCACCTGATTTTTCAAATCCGTTTAGTATGAACAAATTTGAAGAGGAAGGTTAGGTAAGAAAATTAATGCTGTGATGCAATCAAGGGAGGGAAAAGGAGAGACATGCTCCAAAACATTCCATCTTCATATGAAGACTTTGGAGATTATACACTTGTATCTTTCAACTTCTTTATCTACGAAGCAGCAACAGGGTGCACAAAATGGAACTACTTTGGGAGCTAAGGACTACACAGCATCTCAGAATTACCTTCTGTGATCCAGAAGTTGGAAAATTGGGGGGGAAAAACAAAAAAATTACTTTACTGATGAAACAAATAGCAGGTTTACAATAGTAATCGGTATTTGTGAGGATGGAGTGGTTCATCTTACCTTCTTGCCAGCCCCAACATTTGCTTTAGCTGTTCCCCTGACCTTCTTCATCCTATTCTTGCGTTCTTTACGCTGTTTCCTTGAAGTCTTTTTCTTTTCATACAAGCCATGCTAATAGAAGCAAGCAAAGTACGTGCTCTGAACATCACAGGATTACCAATTTTATTGAAGTTTGAGAACACAGGTGGGCACCTGCACTTACTATGGATCATATCTAATCATATTTACTCAACACAACTTGTACCAGCAGTGTGCTAAAAATGCATCTGTACTGGAAACCTGCATTGCACCTACTATGTGTGCCCACTTTAACTCTGTAGGTACACAGAATTATCTCATTAAAAAAAGAAAAAAGAAAAACCAACAAAAACAAAAAGCCGATACCTGAATATGAGGTAGCATAACACTCTATAGTGTTACTAGAACCAGGAGAAAAGGAGTTCAGACTTACAAACATTGTACTGGCCTAATCTACTTCACAGGACTTTTTTTAACTAACATGATTTATTTTATTTGCTATTTATAAATGGGATGGAGGTTATGGCTCTCATCCTCCATTTTGTCCGCATAACTACATAGTGAGGTATGTTAGGCTGAACATGACTGGACCACTGTCACCCAGTGAATTTCTTGACTAAGGGCCTTTACAGACTGCCAGAAATAGTGCAGCTTGAGACCACTTTAACTGTCCTAGCTCAATGCTAAGGAATCATGGGAACTGTAGTTTATTGTGGCACCAGAGCTCTCTGACAGAGAAGGCTCAATGTCCCAGAAAAAAATACAATTCCCGTGATTCCCTACCACTGAGCCAGGACAGTTAAAGTGGCCTCAAGCTGCACTATTTCTGGCAGTATGTAAAGGCCCTAAGTAGAAACTTGAATCTGGATATTTCTAATCCTATTGAACATGCTGGCCCTACAGGACTGTTATGAGGATAATGTGGGGAAAGCTGCATGTTGTCTGAACAGACAAGAGAAATCATATAAATGTCAAATACCAATCTAATACGTATGTAAAACAGTAGTTTAAGTGATCATACTTGAGCCATAAACACAAAGAGACAATGTGGATTTAACCAGAATTTTAAAATTTGGTCCCATGTAGTAAATCCCTGAAAAACAAAAACAAAAGTATCCTTTCAATATGGCCACTGGCCTATCAGTAGCAGACAAATAATTGAAGGATCATACCCTGGCTAATCTGTGTTTTGGTTCATTTTTCTTTGCATAGTCCAGGGAGTCATAGATCATGCCAAAGCCTGTTGTCTTCCCACCCCCAAAATGGGTTCTGAAGCCAAAGACGAAAATGACATCCGGTGTTGTCTTGTACATTTTAGCCAACTTTTCACGGATTTCAGTTTTGGGGACAGTGGCCTTTCCAGGATGTAAAACATCGATCACCTATAAATACAACATTGACAAAGCATTAAACTCTTGAGGTATTTTGTGATAACAAAATATTTTCAAGCACACAAACGTGTCACAGATATTACTACCCACAGCTTAATTACTGTGCCCCATATACAAGGCAGAAATATGTAATAACTCAAGCTTTAAGCTTGTATGCCCCCTCTTCCTATATACACAGGTTTCTTCTAGACAGCCAATTTTTAGACAGCTTCACATAGAATACAGTCAGGTTATTCTACTCATCCTTAATAATTCTTGGGCAGTGTGGTAAGAGACTGAAAAACAATCTCAAAAACATGGGACAGTTACAAGTGGAAGACACTGTCTGAACCACCCATAAAACTCTATGACTGAGGCCAGGCAAAGCACAGCATATGAAGTAGGTTTCCACATCTATGCTTAAGCTGTTCTTCCATGCAGTTGTACAAGCTAGAAGTTTACTCTTCACTTGCACAACAGAGTACAGTGCAAAATTCTGAGAACACCAAAGTATCTTCACATTAGAAAATAATTATTTTCTTTGAACCCAAGAAAACAAGCCCTAGTTAGGAAATATGTTTAAACTAAGTTTTAACATAAAGACCAACTTTCCAGAATCCAAACTTAGGCCACGATTATGAATAAAACAATGTCAAAAGCATCTTCTTACCATCTGCTTCCGCTGAAGCAGTCTATTTGTCATAAACTTTCTTGTTCTGATGGTCACTGTATCATTCTACAATACAAATAAAATCCAGATGATCATTGCTTATATTCATTCCTATTTCTTTGCTTTTAGCAAACATAAGTTTTTTCCAATGCTACCCAAATAGTCTCATTTTAACTATGAAAAAAATGGACATAGACACCTAATGACCCTTGAGGCTCAGGGAAAAAGGTTAAATGATTCAACTGACCTGGAAAATGAACTCGAACTAATAAAAGGAGATTAATATGCAAAAGGGATGGGGAAACCATGGGCCTCTAGAAGCTGTGAGACTACAGCTGATTGCTGGCAAGGGCCGACTCACATTCATTTCTATTTCTTAATGTTTAGCAACCAAACATAAAGGTATTTTCAAATGCTACTCAATCACTCTCATTTTAACTATGAAAATGGGTATATTATTATTATCATTATCATCATCATCATTTCTATGCTGCCTTTATCCCAGAAAGGGAACCTAGGTGGTTTACAGGTAACTTATCCTCAAGGATCAGGGAAAAATAATGTATGATAGGTATAATATATAATTCAAATGACCTGGAAAACAAACCTGAGCTAGTAAGGGGGATTAATATGCAAAAGGGATGGGGTGCCCTCTAGTCTAGAACAATGATTCCCAAACATTGGTCCTCCAAATGTTTTGGACTTCAGCTCCCAGAATTCCTGACCGTTGGCCAAGCTGTCTGGGCCTTCTGGGAGTTGAAGTCCAAAACACCTGGAGGACCAAAGTTTGCAAAAGACTGCTCTAGAAGCTGAGGGACTACAGCTCCCATCACACCAAACTGCTGGGCAGGACTGACTCACATTCATTTCTATTTCTCAGTATTTAACAAACAAACATAAAAATATTTTCCAACAGTACCCAAACAGCCTCATGTTAACGATTAAAAAATGATTATACACAATTAACCATTATTATTATTACAATCATTATTATTTCATTTATATGCTGGCTTTCCCCCAAGAAGGGACTCAAGGTGGCTCACAGATAATTCTCCTTCAGGATCAGTGAAAATCATTATATATAATATGTGTGTGTGTGTTTTTAGTGGTTCCCAAACTTTGGTTCTCCATGTGTTTTGGACTTCAGCTCCCAGAATTCCTGACACTGTGGGAGTTGGAAGTCCCAAGCACCTGGAGGACCCAAGTTTGGGAGCCACTGATATATAATATAATATAATATAATATAATGATTCAACTAACCTGGAAAATGAACCTGAGTTAATAAAAGGAGATTAATATGCAAAAGGGATGGGGAATCCATGGGCCTCTAGAAGCTGTGGGACTACAGCTCCCATCACACCTGACTACTGGCAAGGGCTGACTCACATTCATTTCTATTTCTTAATATTTAGCAACCAAACATATAGGTATTTTCAAATGCTACTCAAATATGCTCATTTTAACTATGAAAATGGGTATAATAATAATTATTATTAATATCATCATCATCATTTCTATGCAGTCTTTATCCCAGAAAGGGACCCAAGGTGGCTCACAGGTAACTTATCCTCAAGGGCAGGGGTAGGCAACCTTTCCTCTTTAAGGGCCGAGGGACTTCAGCTCCCAGAATCCAAGGAGCTATTGGTCAACATGGGACTATTAGCCAACATGGCTGAGGCTTCTGGGAGCTGAAGTCCCTCGGCCCTTAAAGGGGAAAGGTTGCCTACCCCTGCTCAAGGGTCTGGGAAAAATAATGTATAATAGGTATAATATATGATTCAACTGTCCTGGAAAACGAACCTGAGCTAGTAGAGGGAATTAATATGCAAACGGGACGGGGAAGCCGTGTCCCTCTAGAAGCTGAGGGATTACAGCTCCCATCACACCAAGCCAGAGCTGATGGGAGCTGCAGTCCAACCTCCTCAACTGGAGGATAGGAAAGCAGTAGAGCAGGGGTAGGCAACCTTTCCCCTTTAAGGGCCGAGGGACTTCACCTCCCAGAATCCCAGGAGCTATTGGCCAACATGGGACTATTGGCCAACATGGCTGAGGCTTCTGGGAGCTGAAGTCCCTCGGCCCTTAAAGGGGAAAGGCTGCCTACCCCTGCAGTAGAGCCGTGACAAGGGGGCCATTTTGCTCTGTCAGAAGCCAAAAGGAGGGCGCCAGGGACTCAGAAGGGGAGCCGGCCCCTCCGACCCTCTCCTTCTTCCCAATATCCGCCTCAAAGGGACAAGGGACCCGGGCTGAAGGGAGCCCAGCGGTCTCCCGGCTCAAGGGGCAAAGGATGGCGGAGGGCTACAACGGATTGAAGGCAGGCCCCCCGGGAAACTCGCAGGGCCGCGCCAGCACTCACCATCTTGGCGTCCTCTCCTGAGCAGAGAAGGGAGAAAAGGAGGAAGGAACGCCCAGCAGCCAATCAGAGGGCAGAGCGCTGAGGAAATGAGGAAGGAGACTGGGGGCGGGGCCAGAGAGAGACCGTACGCGTCGGAAACAAGCGACCGGAAATGGTGCGACCATAGAGACTTCCTGCAGGGAGAGACGGGACAGTGGAGGCCACATAGGAATGGGCATTGTTGCGAGGAGCGCGAAAGGAAAGGGCGGAGAAGCAGTTTCGGAAGGGGTCGTCCTGTGGGATGTTCAACGTGCAATAGCATCCCAAATCCACAAAGTGATTCCTTTATTGCAGGGGTAGAAGAAGAAAAAAAACATGCTTTTGAGTTTTCCTTCCTTAGTCGCACTTCCTCCCATCCTAGAGGGGGCGCTGCAGGAGAGCGGGAGCCGCTCCAAACTTGTCGTTCCATATGCTCCCTACGTCACTAGCGGCCGCTGGTTGGCTGCTGCCGGCTGAGCTCCGCTTGCCGCGTGCGCGTGGGTCGCTCGTGCCGCCGCCGGTCTCCCTCCGTCGTCACCATGGTGAAGGAACAGTTCCGCGAGACCGATGTGGCCAAGAAGATGTAAGCGGGAGGAGAAGGATAAGGAGGGCGGGG
>JAIPUX010001232.1:2455748-2491868 GCA_020142125.1 Phrynosoma platyrhinos
AAGCGTGAATACACTTTAAATCCACTTACTAGCTTATTCCTGGCCTTTGGAAACATTCCTAATGAGATCTCAATTATGTATGAATGGTATGCCTAAGAAAAAGATCTTGACTGATCTTAGAGTCTGTAATGGGATGCAGGCGAGAAAGTGTTCTCTTGGGTTCAGGCCTTTTGGAGCTTTATATGTTGAAGCCAACATCCTCAGTTGTGCCTTGGCATGTTGGCTTTTTGGCATCCTTTGCCTGGCAGAGGCAAGCCACCATGTTCGACAGCAACTAGGACTTCAAAAGAGCCATCAAGGCAATTGTGATCCTTGTTTTCTATTCCAGAAGCCACATCTGCTTTGGGATGAAATCACCAGAAGAGATGCGGCAGCAAGCTCACATCCAAGTTGTTAGCAAAAACTTGTACAGCCAAGATAACAATCACTCTCCTCTGCTATATGGAGTACTTGACCATCGAATGGTAAAGCCTTTTGCTCCTTAATGCTGTCCTGCTTCTGAAACAAATGCAGCATGAAATCCAAGGAATAAATAGTTCTTGAACAAACCAGCTTATGCTAAACCAAAATCGAATGTGCCCGGTTAAGATAATACTAGCTCATACGCAAAAGCTTATAACAGTTCTGGTTAGTTAACACAGGGTCAAGAGTGTAATGATGGAGCAAATGAATTGAATGTTGAATGTCCCAGGTTCAGTCCCCATCATTTCTTGTTGAAAAGGATCTTCATTAGCAAGACATGGGGGGGGGGGGGGCAGGGAGACTCAATTGGAAACCCTCAGGAACCAATCTCAAAGTAGATGGCATGGAGCTACCGTCTATCATGGTCCAAAAGGAGCATAATCTGTTTGAATATCCACTGTGTTCCTGATTGTATCAGCAGTTTATTGTGTGCAAAATACACCTGCATAAAAGGTGTTTTAAGGTCATAATACTTTGTGCTTCAAAAAAGAATCAAAACCTCTCAGGTTTCTCATCTCAGAATTTGAAATATTTTTGCTGAAATGAATTGAGTTTGGTTGGTATGAATATTCCTGGCTGGATAACTGTTTTATTTGAGCTTTGGTAGAACTTAGAATTTGAGGTAGAAATATTCTGTGTTGTGAGAATGTTGAAATGTGTAAAACATTTGTGAAACACAGAGATCCAGAATTGACAAAAGTTATTGATAGAGGGTATTGGCAGAGGCCCATAATCCCTCTCCTTCCTGTCCAAAGTGAAAGTGATGAGAATTGTTCTTATATTTGTGTTTCCCATCATGTTTCTAAAGTGCTAGGTGCCTTCATGAGGTTACTTACAGGATTATTAATATTCTAATAAAACCCTGCTGGCTTTCTGTAGGGTTGTGGGGCCATATTATGTCCATGCTTGAGATTTTTTTCTCTCACCATAATTGTGCAAATAGCAGTGGGGTGTCTGATTAGTCTGGCAGCACTTTTCCCCACTCATTACTGTTTTATGTGTCTTTTCTCCCCAAGGGTACAAGTGAAAAGGATCGTCCCTGTGAAACCTGTGGAAAGAATCTGGCAGAGTGTTTGGGGCATTATGGCTACATTGACCTAGAGCTGCCTTGTTTCCATGTTGGATACTTCAAAGCTGTGATAGGCATTTTACAGGTAAAATTGTATCTAACTTGAAGGATCAGAAATGATAGTACTGGGATAGGAAAGAACTTCATGTGAAGATCCATTTGTGATAGTTACTCTGATAAGGCAGTTGGGCTAATATGTAAAAATGTGTTTGAACTGGCAGTCTAGGCCTGTCATTTTGCTTTTGAATCATTGCAGTTACAAGGCCTTTGCAGACTGCTAGAAATAATGCAAATTGAGTCCACATTAACTGCCCTGGCTCAGTGCTAGGGAATTATGGGAATTGTATTTTTTTCCCCTGAGACATTGAGACTTCTCTGTCAGAGAGCTCTGGTGCCACAATAAACTACAGTTCCCATGATTCCCTAGCACCGAGTCAGGGCAGTTAAAGTGGACTCAATTTGCACTATTTCTGGCAGTCTGCAAAGGCCCACAGATGTAAGTGTGGCATACTAAAGATACTTAAGCCATTGGGTTTGCTTTGACACACTGTAGTGCACAGTTTGCACTAGAGAAGAAAGTTTACTAAAGGAGAGATTAATAAGAAGGGGCCTGGTTCTTATTTCCCCTCACATTGACCTCCCAAAGTTATCACTAGTCTCTCTCTCACACACATGCTCTCTCTCCATCTTCCCCCAGAGTATGCAAAGTAGAATTTTGAGTTTATTTTGTAAAACTGTTGTAAGGATTGCTGTGAAGTCCTTTGGATATTATCAGGCCACATTCATTTTTCTACATGCAGAGGATCTTATGAGTAAACAAACATAAGCTCAGGGTCTATGACAATATAAATTAATCATGTCTGTCTTCATGCTGTTTTACAGAATTGGACAGATTTGGAAGACATAATTGATATTTAGCAACTAGAGTTTCTGACTAATTAAGTTAACTAATTATGTTAAGTGGTCTGTAGAACAGATTACCCCAACCATTTATATTAATTTGGAGATATATTTTGTTTATTTGGGAGCTTGTACGATTTCCTTAGATTCATTGTTTTTCATAGAAATGGAGGGGAAACAAACAGGAAATCAATTCATTCATCCTTTTGGCATTGCGTCTATACATTCGTCCCTCCACATTCACTGGGGTTAGGAGCACAGGACCCCTGTGAAAGTGGAGAAACTGCAAATAACAAAACGTGATGTTTTTATCTGAGAAAACACCTCTCTGGGAATCTCTAGGTCCTACAGTGCAGTTCTGTGGCCAACATCTGCCAGACATTGACCATAGAATTGTGCTGGAGGAGCCACAAATGTCCAGTGGAGTGTTCTCTCTAGGAATCTCTCTGTCCTTCATTGAGACTTTTGGTTAAATTTGACCATAGAATTGAGCTGGAGGACCTATATATTCCTAGAGAGAACATATTAAAATCCGTGAATAATCAAATCTGCAAAAGTCAAAGCCACTAATGTGGAGGCACAAGTGTATATACATTCAAGCAGGGTTCCAAGTTGTGTTGGGCAACAGTAAATTATGCCATTTCATATAGAAGAATAAAAGCTGAGCTTAAAGATTTTTGTGATTTTGTTTTGGAAGATGATTTGCAAGACTTGCTGCCGTATCATGCTGACAGTTGAAGAACAGAAACAGTTTTTTGATTACCTGAAGAGACCTGGCTTGACTTACCTCCAGAAACGAGGCTTGAAAAAAAAAGTGTCTGAAAAGTGCAGGAAAAAGAACACTTGTCCACATTGTGGGGCTTTTAATGGTGAGTGCAGGAAACTACTATTTGGTTCTTGTTCCCCTTCTGCACCCAAAGTCCAAAATCTTTTAGGTCAGCTAGCTGAAATTTGTGTATCTTGCTAGCTGTTGTCCAGTTGTGAGTAAAACTCATCAAATGCCCACTGCATACCTTTTCATTGTAAACAATCCAATAGTGAAGCAAGCAAGGAAGATTTTTACACATTTGATACATTGTCTTGGCTCCTACAGTCCTCAGATTGCTTGGCCACATTATTCATTATCCCATCCTTCCCTTAAGCAGCTCAACTGGTCATAATATATCTGTCTTAGCCCTCCTATTAACTTTATAACAACCCTGTGAGTAGTTTTAGTTTAAGAGAGAAGGATTGGCCCTGAGTAAGACTTGTAGTTCAGTGGAAGTAAATCACTGGATCTCCCTGCTCTGTTTCCAACATGTCTGTCACTACACCTTACTGACTCTTATGCTGGATCTTAATCTAATAGCTCAGTACCAAATGTGAAGTCGTAGGCTTTCATGGCCAGCATCCATAGTTTTTTGTGGGTTTTTCGGGCTGTGTGGCCATGTTCTAGAAGACTTTCTTTCTTTCTTTCTTTCTTTCTTTTCTCTGAAGATGCCAGCCACAGATGCTGGCGAAACGTCAGAAAGAAACTCTTCTAGAACATGGCCACACAGCCTGAAAAACCCACAAAAAACTCAGTACCAAATGCATCTGAGGAAGTAGACTGAAGTCTACAAAAGCTCATGCTGCCAATTTCTTTCTTTCAGTTAGTCTCAAAGATGCTACAAGATTTCTCTACATACTGATTCTACAGACTACCACACCTATATCTTTGAATTCTAGCTCAGTATATGATTTGTTTATTGTAGTGCATATTTTTGAGAGAATAAAAAGGAAAATAACCATAGGTCATGTGTGAGGTTCATTTGGGGTCAGTACTGGATTGCAATTAAAGATTGTCAGTCATGTATGGCACAGATGATTTGGCAAGCCAACCTTCTCAGAGTTCCTAGTACTAAGGATATTTTCTGCTGTAAGGCAGGCTTTGGAGAAATAGTTTTGTTAGATCTGGTAACCTTCCCCTCCCAGCAATGATGACAACTTTGTCTGCCTTCTCTTACCACCAATGCATTTACTCCCCCCGCCCCCAGTTACTGTCACACCATTAACAGCTATGCCAGCACAGTTTCCTAAATAGGATCACATTTTTACTAACCATATGTTTTTGTAAGTGTGTTTGCTAAAACATGATGAGAACAGACCAGTTTGTGTGTATTTTCCCCTTGTAGGTACTGTCAAGAAGTGTGGTTTACTAAAGATAATCCATGAAAAGTACAAGACAACTAAGAAGATAGTAGATCCCATTGTGTCTAACTTCATGCAGTCTTTTGACACTGCTATAGAGCATAACAAAGAGATTGAATCCTTGCTTGGGAAAGCCCAGGTAAATCAGAAACCTTTATAATCTGTGTTGGCTATATACAATCTTTCTTTAGAAATGAAGAGTTCTGTTAAGACTGAAACAACTAAAGATATTTATATGTAATTGTTCTTTTGTTTTATGCCAGAGAATGGTAGCCTGTCTCAAGCTGCATTTTTACTGCAGTAATAATAGTTTGACACCGCTATAACAGCCACGACTCAATGCTATGAAATTCTTGTATTTGTAATTTTGTGAGATATTTAGCCTTCTCTGTCAAGAGAGGTTTGGTGCCAAAACAAACTACAAATCCCATGTTTCCATAGCATTGAGCCATGGCATCTAAAGTACTGTCAAAACTGCATTATTTCTTCAGTGCAGATGCAGCCTTAGTCACATCAATCTGCAGTGATTATTACAGTAGCACAGTAGTATCCTATGCCTATCCAACTTGAAGATTATCCGTAAGGCGTTCTAGGTGCTGAAAGTGACATGTGCATGCAGGGTCCTGGTTCAAAGGCAATCCAGTTTAGAGATCTTGGGTAACAAGGCTGCTAATATGTGTGTATGCAGCCACTGAGAGTTTGGTTTGAAAAGGTCAGGGTTAGTATTAGTCAAAAACTTCTCCAGAGGTCTAATGAGATGTCTTCAGATATCTGTACTTAAAGAGCCTTCTTTGCTGTATGACTGGAACTGATGAGTGCATCTTGATGGAAAAAAAAACCTGTTGTTGTTATTCTCTTAGGGGAAGGAAAATAGTAATTGAAAAAACAACAACACAGAATAACTGTGTAAACTCTCTAAGCCATAGGTTTGTGTCTCCACAGGTGACCACCTGTATTTCTTGTATGGGGTTTGTCTCATGCTCTGAGAGTTATTATATCTGACCACTTCAGTAAGGTGTATGTACCTTCATAAAAACACATCCTGCCATATTGGAGGTTCTCCACAGTATGCGTTTTGACATAATTGCAAATGCTAAAATGGTGAATTACTGTGATCGTTACCTGAGGCTGAACTGAAGTGTTATGCAGAATTAGAGTGTTGAAACAGACAGCAGAAATGAGGTGGTTAGTGAAAGAGCATGGAAGTCAGCAATGTGAGGACATGGAATGGAGTAAAGAGAAAATCAGTTTAGCAACTGTAGGGTCTGAGTCTGGACAGCTGAAAGTACATATTAAGTGATGTTTACATTATGATCCTACACATTTATGTCCCTGAAGTGTGCCATAATAGTTTGCTGTGCTTTACTGCTTTAAAATTATCTGATAAACCAATAGGTATGATCATGTGTTGAGTGTAGCCAAAAATGGATTTTCCTGTTTTGCAGTGCTAACATGAAATTGTAAATCTTCTGGATTTTATAGGAGAACTTGAATCCCTTAGTCGTTTTGAACCTCTTAAAGAGAATTCCCGCAGAAGATATCCCTCTTCTTTTGATGAACCCAGAATCAGGCAAGCCTTCTGATTTGATCTTGACACGACTCTTGGTTCCACCACTGTGCATTAGGCCCTCTGTGGTGAGCGACCTAAAATCTGGCACCAATGAAGATGACTTAACCATGAAGTTGACAGAAATAATCTTCCTCAATGATGTGATCAAAAAGGTGAGATGCCTTTTTGTTATACACAGAGGAATAATGGGGATGGCTGTGCTCTGCTTCTTACTGGTACATTTTAAATGGCCACCTGATTGAGATGCATTTAGCATTTGAAATGCATATGTGGGTAGTTATTTCAAACCCTACAGCTCAAGCAAGTGCTTTTACTGTGTTGCTCTCTCTGTGTGCACACACACGTATACGTATACATACGCATTGATTATATGTTAATTGTGGCTTACTGCTGGCACAGTGCTCATCTTTTTGTGGGTTGTAGGTGGAATTTAGTGAGAATTGGCTTGGATCTCTTTTACCTATCATGCCACTTCTTTTAATTAGTGGAATCCTTATATATAATTCATTGTTCCATTGATTTCAATGTAACTTAAGTTCAGCCACCTTAGTTTGGATCCAACCAAGTTAGTTGTTACAAGTTTTTTTTTCTTGAATTTCTTTTTTTCTAGTAAATATCACAGGAAAATTACTGTTTCATAGTCTAATGTTGGTAATCAGATATAAATATACTCAGGAGTACAGCTTCAGTAGACCATACAACAAAATACAATGAAATCCACAAAACAGCAACACCATTTTTGGGCCAACTAAAAAGCACAAAGTAAATCATGCAAGCTTTTCAAGCTGCACCAGCTTCATCAGGCATAAGATGTTTTAAAAAACATACAAGAGAGGGAAAATGGTGATGGTGATGGTGATGATGATGATAGAGTCATGGGCCTTCATGGATCCCAGAAGTTACTTTACTGCTCCTAATGAAGTTTAAATTTGATTGCCCTTTGTTTCAGTCCCCACATGGTCAAGAAGGGGAGTGGCTTCTGCTTGCATTGAGATATCTTAACTACAGGGGAAACAGTGTCTGATACAAAGCGTAGGCCTGTGACTCTTTACATCATCACTTTTCTTCCCCTGTATGATTTTTTAAACATATTTTGCCTGATGAAGAAGCCAGTGGAGCTTTGATAGCTTGCAAGATGTGTTTTGCGCTTTTTAGTTGGCCAAAAACTGTATTCCTGTTTTGAGGATTCTGGATTCAGATATAAACAGTAACTGTGTAATATCCATATCCTTTGGCAAAGGAAGTGTCTCAGGTCCAAAACACACTGCAGAGATAATCCAGTTCGAGACCACTTTAACTGCTTTGGTTGTAGTTTATTGTGGCACCAGAGCTCTCTGATAGGGAAGGCTTAATATCTCACAAAACTACAGTTGCCAGAATTCCCTAGCAGTGAGCCAAGGCAGTTAAAGTGGTTTCGAACTGGATTGTTTCTGCAGGTTTTTTTGTACCTCAGTTCTTGAAATCAAATACACATTTCTTGAATTCATATAAAAATGGCTGTAGCTAAATTTTCTATGAAAATTGGAATTTGCATGAATTGAATTGAAACTTACCTTCTTTGTTTTCATTTCAGCACAGAATATCAGGAGCCAAAACTCAGATGATAATGGAGGACTGGGACTTCCTGCAGTTGCAATGTGCTCTGTATATTAACAGTGAACTCTCTGGCATTCCTCTTAATATGGCACCCAAAAAGTGGACAAGAGGGTTTGTTCAAAGACTGAAAGGGAAGCAGGGTAGGTGTTCCAGTATCCTCTCAGTTTGCCATAGCTACCACATTTGAACATACACAATTGCTTTAGCCAAGCTGTTTTATTTGAGTTGCCATGTAGACTCTCTGCCACTTGGCTGTGTTTATCCCAGTGCTTATCAATGGGCTATTCCTTACTAATGTATTTGTATTTGCTGAAATGTATTTAACACCTGCCAGTGAAATGAAACATTTTATATGGTTGTGCAGTTGTCAGATCCAAGTAAGTCAAATTGGATCAATTATACATTTTATTATGGAGAATACTATGCATTATACTCTGTATGTTTGCTGCCACCATTATTTTTCTACCCTCCTATTCCAGTGTATTCCTGCCCCTAAATTTATTCATCTGGCTCACACATCCAAAGGTCCGCTGCTCACTTCAGCAACTTCACGTGTTCCCTTTTATCCCTAGATTTCATTCTGAGGAACATCTCATGATGCCACCTCTCTCTGTCCCTTCACATACCTCATCAGAATCCACCAGAGGCAGATGGGGGAACCTTATCTTTGTCATCTGTTTTGTAACTAGACTTAAATATATGCAGAGGAGCAAAGTACATATGTATCTGTGATTCTTGCCTCCACCTTCCCCATTTTGTCTTCCTTTGTGTGATTTATTTATTTAGAAATATCTGTATCCTTATTTATGCATCCTTCTGTCATTTAGAGCATATTATAATTTAAAACCTAAGTTATATTTAAATCTAAATTATATTATAATTAAATCTAAAATATATTCAAGAAATATATATAAAAAACAGTCAGATATAAAATAGAGATCACAGATAAAACATAAGTTTAATTGAAACCCACTGGGTGAGCTTGGGCAAGTCACATGCTCTCAGCCTCAGGGGAAGGCAAATGCAGACCTTCTCTGGACAAATCTTTTCAAGAAAACCCCATGATATGTTCTCCTTAGGGTTGCCATAATTAAAAGTATTTATAATTTCTTCTTTCCAAATAGGGCAAACAAAGTGAGGTACAATAAAATGGGTAACATATTCTTTAAAAGTAGATTAAAACAATTCTGAAAGCCAGTTTCAAAAATTAGTTTTGAACAGTTAAAATAATTTCCATCTTATTGTTAGTTTTTGTTCTTCTTTATCCCCCTTCTCTCCCTTCTATTTTTTTAAAGGTCGGTTTAGAGGAAACTTGTCTGGAAAGCGAGTGGACTTCTCAGGCAGAACAGTTATCTCACCTGACCCAAACTTGCGAATTGATGAAGTGGCTGTACCAGTTCATGTTGCAAAAATACTGACATTTCCTGAGAAGGTAACTAGAGAACATTAAATCTCCTCTTGGACCCTGGATATTGTGATCCTTTGCCAAAGTAGCTCTCAGAATCTCTGTGTATTTTTCTATCAAGGGTAATTTTTAAGCTTGGTCTAGATTGCCAATTCAGAGAGATCTCATATGGAACTAAACATTCTCTTGATTTAGACTTTACATTCTATATATCAACAATCTCCCAACCTTTTGGAGCTGGCCGGCACATTTGTAATTTTGATAAATTAGCATGTGTACTATGACAAAATGGTTACTGTGACCAGTCACACAACATCCACTTTAAGGGAAAGCAAACAAAAAGTCTAAAAGGCAAGTAGCATACCAAACAGCAGAAGGGCAAAAGTAAGGACTGAGTTTCTGCCGATAATAAAATATGTAAATATCAGATGGTGGTTGTTATATATCTCCAACTTACGGCACCTTATCCTAGGGTTTTCTTCGTAAGATTTATTCTAAGGAGGGTTGCCATTGCCTTCCTCTTAGACTGAGGGAGGTTGATTTGCCCAACAATACATGCCCAATATCAAGTATTCAGACTTTAGGTTTCCAGGGTGGAGCAGGGATTGTACTCTTGCTTTCCCTGACTCTAGTCCAGCAGTCAAACCTCTGCACAGTGCTCACTCCCCAAAGGGAAATTTAGACATATAGGTTTTATTTGGGCCACAAATCTTTGAACCAGCTCTGTGGTTGAATTGTAGTATTGGGAATATTTTGCTTCTTAACAAGAACATTGCTCTTGCAGGTGAACAAAGCTAACATAGACTTTATGAGGAAGCTTGTTCGGAATGGTCCTGAGGCTCATCCTGGTGCAAACTTCATTCAGCAGAGACACACGCAAATGAAAAGGTCTGACCCTCTGTCTGAGGTGGCTGCTTTCTACTTCACAGACATTTCATCCTGTGCTTGCAGTTTCAGTTCTTGTTTTGAACATATCTAGAGGTTCTCAGAATGATTTGTTTCTCTGTTTATTTTCACTCATGTGAGCGTAAAATATGGAAGAGATTCCATACATACCTCTACTCTATTACTGAACTGGGGTAGGCAATTATACATAAGGGCACCCATTTATACAAGTAGCTCTGTACCCTTACGTAGAATAAAGTCTGCAACTTAAAACATTAGTTATCAAGTAGTAATATAGTATGGAAAGAATTTCAGTGATTCAACCCTATCATCATTGATAAAGGTCAGTAGTCCTCTAAAAGCATGGCTTTAGTTTCAACTAAATAGACTCCTTATTAAAGCTGGACAGCAATTGCCCCCAAGATTTATTTATTTATTTATTACATTACTGCTTTTCTTTTTCTTCTCTCACCCCGCCTAGGTTTTTGAAATATGGAAACCGTGAAAAGATGGCTCAGGAGCTGAAGTATGGTGACATTGTAGAGAGACACCTTATAGATGGTGATATAGTCCTGTTCAATCGACAACCCTCTTTGCACAAACTCAGCATTATGGCTCATATAGTAAGCAGAATAATTTCCCTTGAGGCCTATTTATTTGTTTGTGTATTTTTTATTGTTTGTTGACTTTTGTGCAGAAAGTATTGTTCTTGTCTTAGGGAACTGGAAAGTAAAAACCTGTCTCTTAATCAAATGTGATCTGTACATTTCTCCTTGTGACTTTTACAGCAAGGTGGCAGATTTTCAGCATGCGAAATTTACTTTTACTAGATCCTTGAGGTAACCATGTGCAAAACAGTGATATGGAAAGATGTATACGAAGAAGGAAAGGACTGCTGTGAGCATATGCTGAGTCCAGGAATTTATGATCAGTACCAGAAACAAGATCATGAGTCCTTTCAAATAAACAATCACTAATTCAAGCATTCTATCCACTTTCCAGCAACCAGACTTGGACATTAATGTTTTTTAGTTATTTATTTTTTAGTTAGACAGTTAGTAGGCACAGGCTCTTGCCGATTCACCCAAATTTTCCAGAGATCTCTCAGTAAATCCTAAACTACTTCCTGTCTGCTCATACTTTACAAGATCCAAATAGTGTATTTTGTAAGCTACACTGTAGCTTCATCCATGTAGTATGACTGTCGTTGGCCCAGACAAATCTAAGTAGAACACTGTCCAAGTTAGATTTGACAACAACGCTGGCTTGAATCCTAAGTATTTGATCTCTTCACAGAAGGAGAGTTCTGTTGCCTGGAAGAGTCCTTCCTTGCAACTATCCTTATGTAAAAGGGTGCAAAACCTTAGGACCCAAACCTGTGTTAGCAAAAGAAAACTAACTTTATGACATATATATGCCTGAGAAAAACTGGATCTACACAAGCAGCAGAATGAACTAGAAGAAGTGATTGTACCAGTTAAGGTGGAGGAGAGAGAAGCAAAATTTAAAGCTCCTTTTCTTTAAAATTAAAATTCCTTTATTATATGTGTGTAATGCTAGCATGTAGAGAAAAGAGATATTGTCTCTGTTCTAGTTTGCTGTGCTCATCTACTTGCATAGGACCCTTTTCATAGGAAAGCATTTGGATGTTGTTGTTGATGATGATGATGATGATGTTAATGTGTACCTTCAAGTTGTTTCCAACTTATGACGACCCTAAAGCAAACCTGTCATACAGTTAACCAATTGCATTCTGAAATGGTACAGTACATTCTTCCACCTTCTGCTATATATGTAGATCCAGACAGCATTTTAAATGATTGAGGTAATATACAGTCTCACAAATCATGTATACCAAGGGTAGGCAACCTAAGGCCCGGGGGGCCAGATGCGGCCCCCCAAGGCTTTTGGACCGGCCCCAGGCTGGTCCTGCTGCCGCCGCTGCCATCCCCCATGATTATATTGATTATTGTTGTTATTATTTGTTCCTGGGGTTTTCTTGGCAAAATCTCCACAGGGGTTTTGCCTTGGCTTTTCTGGGGCTGAGAGAGTGTGCATGCATATTTTTTAAATTTTTTAAAAATTTGTTATTTTTATTTTTATTTATTTATTTATTTATTCATTCATTCATTTTTGGTGCTTCGGCCCCCCAATTGTCTGAGGGACAGCAACCCAGCACCTGGCTCAGAAAGGTTGCCTACCCCTGATGTATACTTTCCCTGTAAAAATACATTGTATTCTCTCTTCCCCTCTCCCTGAAAATCAAGCAAGGACATGTGCTTTCTCATCTGTTAGTTGGATCTGGTTATATATCACCATACCTTATGTCTTGTGATGATGAAGCTCTATAATATAATGTTATCTTAAACCTCTAGCACTGTTTGGAAACAAAATAATAAAATTGTCACTTGTTGCAAAAATATCATTTTGTGCATGTGTTAAAAAGAAACATTTTAAATGACACATTTTCTAAGAACACTTTTGGCCTCTTCTGATATCTTGGCATGTTTCCTTGTATCCCCCTTTTTATTTTGTTTTCAGGCTAGAGTAAAACCACACCGAACCTTCAGATTTAATGAATGTGTCTGTACTCCATACAATGCTGATTTTGATGGTGATGAAATGAACCTCCATCTTCCTCAAACTGAAGAAGCCAAAGCAGAAGCCCTTGTACTGATGGGGGTAAGCACTGTTCCCATTATTTGTTGAGATGAAGCAGGTTGAGTGATTGCTGGTTAGTTTTCATTACTGGTTACAGTTTTCAGAAATTATATATGTACAATTTGTGGATAACTACGTAATTTTCTTCTGTCTTCGCTACTGTATCAAAAGAGCAGGGTATAATATATAAAGAAAAAAAAGGTATAAAAACAAAAACAAAAAACCAAAGTAGGAACAACAGTTATTATGATCTATGTAGTTGAGAATGGTGTGTTACAGATTGAAAAGTGACCACTTCAAATGCCTGTCTTCAGAAAAGATTATATTTAATCTTTTATATTTAATGGCCACAGAATTAGTTAAAAACTATAAATCTGGCCCTCTTGCAAGTGAGTGAGTAAGCATCATGTAAAGTTGGCACAGTCTAGCAGCATGGACCAAATTAGGAACTGCAAACACTCACATACCATTTCATAGTTATATACACACACACACATGCACATCTGATATACATATAGCCAGTGAGAAAAATGTAACTAATGTATGGGAGTGGACTGCCTTTTATCATGTAGGAGATGTCTAATAAAAAAAATATTGTGAAACTCCAGTCCTGATCTGGAATAAATACCACAATTTGACCTCATTTCTGTTGCAGAAAAAAAATCGTCTAGGGATCTTGCAGGTTGTGATCTCTGTTGTGAGGTCTCTAAGAAATATGTAACTATAAATTAAAACAAATCTGTGGGACATCTTATGAAATTGTCTAGTTTAATGAATGGGTTTTTTTTAAAATATATTTTTTCCCTTCATTTAGACCAAAGCAAACTTGGTAACTCCAAGAAATGGAGAGCCCCTTATTGCTGCAATTCAGGATTTCCTTACAGGTCTGTTTCTGTTTTTTGTTAGTGTATATGTAATTCAGTAGTTTAGAAAGATTCTTGAAATCTCCTGTGTTGAGCTGATGATAAGTCATATCTGATGTGAGGACTGGATTGTGAGCATTATTCCTACCGAAATTAATGTGGTTTTATAAATGTCCTTTTGCACCGAAGTAATGCTTCTTGTATTAAATCATAATTGCTCCAATATTCAGTTCATGCCTGGAAAAGCAGCTAAAGAAGCTTTCACCAAATTAACATGTGTACTACCTTAAGATAGCTGTGTTATTTAGCAAAAAAAAAAAAAAAAATCCGATAAGCACTTATCCTCATTTCTGGCAGTAAACAATGAAAATAAATTAGTTAACAGTTTGCTGCTCTTTCATAACCCCAAAATGTGTTGCCTGAAGTGATTGCCTAATTTTACCTTGTGCTAGGGCTGGCACTGCTTCCAAATTGCAAAGGGCCCAATGAAGAGGAATATGCCAAAACGTGCTCTGTCTTCATATTTTTCTTTTGTAGTGTTTTTTTCTTGCCTTCTTTAGTTTCTAGTTTACAATTTTAATGAAATAACTATAAGATAAAAAGCTCTTCTAATGCTTTTGCGTTAAAACTTATGACCCATATGATACAAATTACTCTTCTGCTTTTCTCTGCTGAAGTACTTTTGTTTTTCAGGTGCCTACCTTCTTACACTGAAAGATACTTTTTTTGATCGAGCTAAAGCTTGTCAGATTATTGCCTCTATCCTGGTTGGCAAGGATGAAAAAATTAAAGTTCGCCTTCCACCTCCAGCAATTCTCAAGGTACTGAGTTTGTGAGGGAGAGAAAAAGGGCTTGAGTATAGTCAGTAATAACATTAGTGAGTATAGTCACTAATAACATTTTTATCCTGGATGGTATCCTTTCCTATGGTTGTGGATCAGGGCATTTCTCACAATCATGTGCAAAATACATGCTTTGAGAGCGGGTGAGAAGAGAAGCATATTGGATAGGTAGCACACTGTACTTTGTAGAGTCATTTCAGGACAGCTGAACGTGTCTACTTGAGGACTTATCTGTCTCATACTGAATATTTCATATTTCAGTAAATACACCATTTTGAGCTTCAGAGATGAATGTTAAATGCCATCTTTACTGATGTAGTTTAAACTAAAAATTGCTGGTTATTCCACCTGAGTTCACTCTGCTTCAGTTGTCTGTGTAATTCTTATTGCTAAAATAAAAACAATAAAGATTTTATCATGCAATGCAAAATGCTGTAGAATCATAGAGATTGAAGGGACCACAAGGGCCATCTGGCTGAACCCCCTGCCATACAGGAAAACACAACTAAAACTCTCCTGAGAGATGGCTATCCATCCTCTGTTTAAAAATCTCTGAAGGATAGATGCAGTTGCAGACTGCTATTACAAGGAAATAGTGTTTTATTCCATTTGCTGAACATTTGGGAGAACCAACGTATTTCCCTGGTCTGTGTCAACGCATATTCTTCAGCCAACTCCAAGGATTAATTTGGGACAAATTTTGATCTGTGAGTCTGATTCAATTGCTACTTGTGCCCATCTACTGGAAGAGAAGTGGAAGAGTGGTTGGGAGTCCCTAGAGTGGGAATGGGGACCTTCTGGCTTTCCAAAAGTTGACAGTCAGCTATCATCTTTCATTAGTGGCCAGGCTGTCTGAGTTTGATGGGAGTTGAACTCCAACATTTAGAAGGGGCAGGTTTTTTAGCCCTCCCATAAAGTCCATTATTGAAAGTTTTAATTGGTGGAATTCATTCTGTGTGTTTATAACTTTTTATTTGTGTCATCTTTTAGCCTGTAACCCTGTGGACAGGAAAGCAGGTTTTTGGTGTCATTCTGAAGCCCAGTGACAGTTGTCCAGTCAAAGCCAATCTCCGAACCAAAGGCAAGCAGTATTGTGGCAAAGGAGAAGATTTGTGCACCAATGATTCCTGTAAGTGGAAGTGGCATTTCATCCTGTGACTATAAGTTCACAAAAAATGTCCTGGCAACAGTGGCTTTCAGCTTGCTAATTTACTGTTTTTTTAGTGAAATATGCTACTTAGGAGAGCCATAATGGTTTGACATTGGACTACAATTCTAGAGACCAGGATTCAAATCCCACTCATCCATAACAAACTACTGGGTGACCTTGGGGAAGTCATAATCTCTCAACTTCAGAGGAAGGCAAAGGAAAAACCCCTCTGAACAAATCTTACTAAGAAAACTCTGTGATAGGTTCACCTTAAGGTTGCCATACGTTGGAAATGACTTGAAGGAACACAGCAGCAGCAAAATGCTGCTGAGGCAGCACATTACTATAAAACTACAGTTACTTCAACAAACCTTTCAAAATAATGTTTTTTTTTTAGGACAAATTGGAATTTAGGATAGTCATAATTAAGTTCTTTAGTGCACACAACACATAATTAATGTATGGAATTATCTGCCTCAAGATGTGGCACTAACTATAGTCAGAGACAGGTTTAAAAAAAGATTTGAAAAATTCATAGAGGTTACAGCCATCAGTGGAAAATGAAACTTGAAGGTTGAACAGCAGTATGCTTCTGAATATCAGATGTTGCCAGCATCCAGTGATAGTGGGGCTGCTATTTCCATGCCAAGATTTTCAGGCCCAGTGATTATAGCTTGGCTCTGACCATCAGGTTGGGGATCTTCTGTTCTTTTACATTTTACTTTTTCCCTGCACAAAAAGGAGCAGCTTTTTGCTGCTTCTTCTTGTGTCAGGAAAATGCCGTGTTGGGGGCATGGCATGTGGTTGCCATGGTCCCAACCAGGCAAGCAAAGGGGTAGCGCAGAGCCGGCCTTTTAGGGTGGCCTGTTTTGCCTCTTAGTTCTGATACTGTAAGAGAACTAGTCTTCCAACTGGCAGGTCATTGTGTTGGACAAAGAATGCCACTATCATTATTTTAGTAAGGTGATATTATAAGTTGGAGCTGAAGATAGGTCCTGAATCTGAAAATTTTGTAGACTGCAGTTTTAAAGTATTTTACTGGGTAGCTGCCTTCTGTTATTTTTTTTTTTAAAGCACTTGATTAGCTGGTAGAAATTGATGTTGCCTTTGTTTTCTTAGATGAGCAATGAAGAGGCCTTTTACTGTATCCTTTGCATAGTCTTGTGTTTACTAGTTCTCATTGAGGTCATAGGCAGAGCTGTACTTTGTCCAACTATAGGTGGATGCTCATAAGATGGAAACTTTCCTCACCACAGCATGTCCAGGTTTCTGTCTTGATTACATCCCTGACATTCCTTTTTCAATGTATATGTGGAAATTTCCCATCTTTTGAGGGCCCACTGGCAGACTGAAGAGCCTGTAGGTTTACCCTCTCAGTGGGAATAGAAGAAACCAATGATAAAACCAGTATTGTTTAGAATGCTTATATCACCATCATAATGGGTTTGTGTTTCAGATGTTACCATCCACAATAGTGAGCTAATGTGTGGCAGCATGGACAAGGGAACTTTAGGATCTGGATCCAAGAATAATATCTTCTACATTTTGCTGAGAGACTGGGGACAAGTGGAAGCAGCAGACGCTATGTCACGATTAGCCAGGCTTGCTCCTGTCTATCTCTGTAAGTGTTTAAAAAGAAAGCTTCATACTATTTTATTTATTTACTTTTACATTACAGACTATAGCTACCTTTGTCTTTTATACTCACAACAACCCAGTGAAGAAAGATGAAGAGAGAGAAAATGCCAGGCCATAGTCATCCATTTCATTTTCTGGTGAAATCTGAATGTGAGTCCAAACCAATCTAGTTCTGGTCAGACACATTAACTAGTACAACACACTATATCTATTAAGAGCTTTTTCTGCCTCCTTAATTTGAATGAACCTTTGCACAGTAGGGAAGTACACCACTTGAGAAGACCTCCTAAATAACCTTGGGTCCATTCACACTACAACATTTTAGTGACATTACTCTCCTTTAACTGCCATGATTCCATCCTATGGAATTCTGGGAGTAATAGGGGCTATATAGATGACCCCTAAGGGGTGGCTCTGTGCTGGCCCTGGGAGCACTGGATTGGGACCGCAGCAACCACATGCTACAGCCCTGATCCAGCACTTTGCTGCTCCTTTTTGGATCAGCAAAAAGCCGCCCTTATCGCTACCGCCACGGCTCTTCTGCACTCCTTTGACACACCATGTCTGTTCGCTTCGCCAAGGGAGCGCCCTGATGCCGTGCGATGGGGCGCGCACCATGATGGCGGCAACAGGGTGGAGTTGGGGCAGCCAGCGTGCGGTCACCCTGCCCCAGCTCCACCCCTAGGCTGGCCCTTGTGGCTAGTCTGTACAGGCCCATAGTCTGGTGAGGCACTGGAGCTCTCTTGTTAAAAATTCTAAATGCCCCTTCCCATAAACTGTAAATCCCAGGGTTCCACAGGATGGAATTCTGGCAGTAAAAGTAGAATATTAGTGCTAGAATTCTGTAGCATGAGTGAGTTCCCTATGACAAAAGCTCCAAAAATGCAAATGAAGTAGAGGCAGAGGTAGGTGTTTCTGCCTTGGGACAGAGAAACAATTAAATTCTCAAAGATGTGACAGATTTTCCGGGCAAAATCAGTGCAGTCATGCCATCCAGTCAGATATGAGCTGTGGAACTTTTGATAGCTGTAAAACTTACTTTTGCTCCAACAGTTCTTTCTTTGAACCTGCACAGAACTGGAAATCCAAGCTGTCTTTTGTCTTCCTTCCACATGGGCTCTGAGGCTTGTGAATGGATTTTCAAATTCTCCTACTGGACTGTTCCAAGTTGAGCTGAGCTGCTGGTTGAATCCTCCATGGCTGCCTCAACCTGGCCAAGCTAAGGCCCAAACCTTATGTCCCCCCCTTTGTTTGAGGTCTTGTCCAGCCCACAGGATAAGCCTGTGACAAAGGTGTAGACTTGCTTGATATCTCCCCTATATGCACACTGAGGAATATACAGTTACACAAAACATGAAATACTTGAAAAGAAAATTTAAAATTAAATCTAAGTTTGTAAATCTGCAGTTATAGAGAGAAAGTCTTTGTCTTTTACCTGTTGAGATATCCCAGATGCTATCAAGATGATGCATGCAAATGTTAGGTAAACACATGCAACTCTAATAATCTTTGCTTTTGAAGCTAGGTTTTAAATATTTACTAGTGTAAAATACTTGCAAGATAATATCTATGTGAACAGAGATGTTCTCTCTATTGTATCTCAGAAACTGATGTGTACCTTTGGTCTTTGCCAACACTCAGCTAATCGAGGATTTTCCATTGGGATTGGTGATGTCACCCCAGGACAGGGACTGCTGAAGGCAAAATATGATCTTTTGAATGCTGGTTATAAGAAATGTGATGAGTATATTGAAGCTTTGAAGACTGGCAAACTTCAGCAGCAGCCTGGCTGTACAGCAGAAGAGACACTAGAGGTGAGTTGTATACCTTCTATGGGGTGGAGAATGGGAAATTCCACACAAAAATGCACTAGACTCATCACTGCACAAGCAGAGGCAGAGAAATCTCATGACTTAAAATGTCATGGATAACTGATTGGATAACTGATTGCTCACAGACCCCTGTGTCAGGTTTTCCCCTTACCTGTGCCCAGTGCAAAGCCCTTTATTCACACTCCTCTGGTTTTGAATTTCTTAATTCTGTATTGTTCTGCTACCTCTATAATTTTTAATTGTCTGCTCATTCTCATTTTTGACACTCTATTCATGCTCTCTCTCCCCCTCTCATAAAAGCATAGCCATTGAAGTTGATTAATTTATTGGGATTTGGCTTCTTGAGGTTTTTTTCCCTTTCTTTCTTTCTCTCTTGTGGAGCTGCTGTTTTATATTTTACCTGTTCCCCTTCTCCAGACTTACCTCCAGACCTGTTCCCCTTCTCCAGACTCTCTACCTCTTACCTGCTCTACTCACTCTAGAGTGTTGAATGGTCTAACCCAGGGGTAGACAACCTTTCCCCTTTAAGGGCCGAGGAACTTCAGCTCCCAGAATCCCAGGAGCTATTGGCCAACATGGGACTATTGGCCAACATGGCTGAGGCTTCTGGGAGCTGAAGTCCCTCAGCCCTTAAAGGGGAAAGGTTGCCTACCCCTGGTCTAACCACTTATCAACTTGATGTTCAAATGATTCTGAGGGCTATTGCCTCCCAGGGACACTATCCTCTAAAGAACAAAAGAGGTGGAGGCCAGGATAGCCCCCACTCTACAACAAACACATTGGGGTTTTTTTTTACTGGTCTTGCTTCCACTACTTTGTTTATCTAGGAACAATGTCCATTTCGAACCAGCATGATGTGCAGTAGTTTGTGTGTTCAACTTCAACTCTGGAGATCAGGGTTCAGATCCCCACTTGGCCATAGAAACCCACTGGCTGACCTTGGGCAAGTCACAGCCAGCCTTAGAGGAAGGCAAGAACAAACCCCTTCTGAACAAATATTGCCCAAAAAACCCTGTGATAGGTTTGCTTTATGGTCACCATCAGTTGTAAATTATTTGAGGACTCACAGCAACAACAACACAATATTTCCTTGTGATTAGAATTTGTTAGGATTCAGTGAAAATTTTGAGGCAAATTCAAATTAGGTACATTCTTGTTACAGTCATTTAATAACTGTAAGTCTCTTCCAAGGCATTGATTCTGAAAGAGCTGTCCGTGATCAGAGACCATGCTGGCAGTGCATGTCTTAGAGAACTTGATAAGAGTAACAGCCCCCTCATCATGGCTCTTTGCGGTTCAAAAGGTAAAGTGGCTAGTACTTTATAAAATTAAAGGTTACCATGAAATCATTCTTCTTTGTTGCTAATCAATATATGTAAGATAGTAAAACTATTTCCATAAGGGCACCCCTGCTGTTCCGACTTCCTCCCCCGCCACAGTCACTCCAGAAAGTTCGATCTGGACCAGTAATAATAGATGTAAATATGATGTCTTATAAGTGCAAACAGTTACTGCATTTGAAGCATCAAACATGGTCAGCTGGGTTGAATTGAAACTATTGCTTTGCCCAACATTCAATGTTAGTAACCAAAAATCAGTGGCCTGGCATAAACCACATTGGCTTGGGAACACTAAGAACTAAGGAAAGTTGCTTTTCTGGACTATGGGTCCTAGAACTCCCCCAATCAGCATGACCCCAGTAACACTGCATGTTGGAATGTTGGCCTGGCTTAAGTGGAATACAAGCATCATAGAATTTACTTCCCATATGTGATGAATATCATTGCTATACTGTCCTTAGTACTGTTACCTATTATGCAGACAATACTATCTTAATTTTCTGTTATATTGAGTACTGGGAAATGTATTCTCCATACCAGTATTAAGTAAACTGGTCCTGAGACTTTGGGGATTTACATATACATGGAGTGGGCATTTGTCTGTTTTTGACCATGAAAAATGGGAAAGTGATTATTGAGCTCTAGATGAACTGTCATTTTGATTACCAGGTCTTATCATGTGAGGTGCCTTCAAACCTAATATTCCCCATGTACAATCTGATGTCATACAACGTCCTTTTTTGTGGATTTTATGACATTTTCTTTTCTGGGAATGAGTTCCCAAAAAATTCACATAGCTTCATAATAAACAAAGATCCAGCTTCATTAATAGTGGGTCATTTTTCAACACGATGCTTTGAGTAAGGAGACAAGAATGCTGCTTACATATTGCTCTGTGTGTCTGTGTTTCCTGGTAGGCTCCTTCATTAACATATCCCAGATGATTGCTTGTGTTGGACAGCAGGCTATCAGTGGGTCACGAGTGCCCGATGGCTTTGAGAACCGATCCTTGCCTCATTTTGAGAAACATTCCAAGGTAAAGAGCCTTTCATTTAAACAGGGCCATTAAGCCATGTTAGGAGAAGGAGAAATGGGGGTGCAATTCCTAGTCGAGTGTAGTGGCTGGAGATTGGGGAATACAAATCCTTCCTGTTTCATGAATTCAGCTCTAGTCTTTGTAAACCCCTCTTTCTCTCTGTCTCAACCCATTCTTTCCGCAACCCATCTCCAATGAAAATAATACTACCTGCCTACCTTACGGAGTTCCTGCAAGGATCTTCAAAATAATGTATTTTAAATGTTTTGAGCAGTCAGAAAGCCTGATATAAATGTTAATAATTGCTATTAGAGTGGAATAGCTGTGCTAGCTGTTCTAGATCACAGATACAGACGTTAAGGGCCTTATTTTGTAAATATATGAGATCTGTAATGGGCAGTCTTCCAGTTGTTGGTTTTCCCTCCAGCCTTCCATGCTTAGAAGCTAGTGGGCATAAAATGCAATGCATTCATTCACTCCCTTGCCTGCTGCAACTAGTTATATTGCATTTTTCCCTATCTCCTGTGAAATAGGTCTGTTTCGATTAGAATCTATCAAAGAGAGGATAATTTAGTTTCTGTGGGATAAAAGCAAAAGGAATAAAAACTAGGAGCACTAGGCCTGTGGTCATTGGAAGAAGAATAGTGAGAGGAACCTGTGGCAGCAGACTCAAGAGCCTTGCTAATAATCTGTGGTATTTTGCTCTGGGAAATTCTCTATACAAAATGGCCATCACATCTCATTTTCACTGGTGGGCATCTATTCTGGGACTGTATGGACAGAAATGGCAACAAATATTTTAAAATGGAGTGGTTGGAAGAGCACATTTGGCTTTGAAAAACTGAGGTATTTTTATGTTAAACAACACAAGGTGGACAGATAGCTATTTAAAAGATGAAGGCTGATCCTGGAGGCTTCCAGCCTCATGATTTATTTTCCAGAGAAAAGGTTGTTTAGGGTATCTGGCAGGATTGAAGGCTGAAAAAAACAGCCTTGGCAGCTGCATGTAATAACACAGCACTTTGCCCATCCCCTAAAGTACCTGATTATTCTGGATGTTTATGTGGCATCTTCTGAAGAAATCCCAAGGCAAAACCACTCTAGCAAAGATACCAGCTAATACCCCTAGAAGCCAAGATGACAAGACTTAGACTGTTGTACTTTGGACACATCATGAGAAGTCATGAATTGACGGAAAAGATGTTAGGAAAGGTGGAGGGAAGTAGAAAGAGAGGAAGGCCACATGCTAGATGGATGGACTATATGAAAGAGACCACGAATATGAGTTTGCAGGAGCTGGGCAGAGCAGTAGAGAACAGGGGGATGTTTCATCCATAGGGTTGCCATGGGTCGAGACCAACACGAAGGCAGTTAACAACAACAACAACAAAATTAACCATATGTACATTCTGAGTGTGTAGTTACATTTATATTCTGACTTTCTTCCAAGAAGCTAAACTATATGGTTTTCTCCTTCCTATTTTGTCTTTGCAAAAAAAACTGTGAGATAGGTTTGGTTAAGAAACAGAAACTGATCCAAGGCCAATGACTTAACTGAGAGTTGAACCCAAGCTTCTCCCAATTCTAGTTAGATATTCAATCACTATACCACACTAATTGTGATATTCACTAACTGTGAATGCTTGTGTGAGTGCAACGTATTTCAAAAGCCCTTTTTTCTTGCAGCTTCCAGCAGCGAAAGGTTTTGTTGCCAACAGCTTCTATTCTGGTTTGACACCCACTGAGTTTTTCTTCCACACAATGGCTGGTCGTGAAGGCCTTGTTGATACAGCTGTAAAAACAGCTGAAACTGGATACATGCAGGTAACTGAGGACACTTGCCTATGGGAATAGTCATTCCTTGTGTACCAGCTGTCATGACCGATTATGCGCCAGTAAATTAAAACCTTCACTTGACTAGTCTAAGTCAGGAAAATAAATAGTGTTCCCTTCCCAACTTGTTCCATCTTCCTTAAGTTTCACTTTCTAAAATAAGGAAAGAGTAAGAAGCGAAAGAAAGGACAACTTTAGGCCAGTATTATAGTGTTAGGATTTATATTCTTCCAAACATATACTTATATTTGACCTCCAGACCACTTTGTCTTGAAAAGAGGCCTACCATTGGCCTAAAATGTTTTTGAAACTATTGTATCATTTTTAATCTGTATTTTAAAAAAAAAAAAGTTGCTAGGCACCTTGAGTTTCATTATGGGTAAAATGCAGGATATAAATAAGTTAAATAAATAAGGATATAAATAAGTTAAATAAATAAGTTAAATAAATAAATACATTAAATTAGCCAAGGAGGGTAGATTACTGAGGAGTATGCCTCCTAGGGGATGTTAGGGAGCATTTGGGGACAGGATTTTCTATGGCCTTTTTTTTAAGTATTAGAGGCAGCAGAGTGGTGTGTCCCTCCAATGTCCCCTCAGGATCCAATGCAGCTCCCAATTCCCAACAGCTTCCCACACTATTTTAGAAATGCTCAATATTGGTAATATGGATGTGGTGCTCTTTTCAAATAAGACAACTAAAAATGTATTGAAACCTGCTAAAGAATAAAATTCAGTCTAGACAATGAAGAAATTAAAATAGTTAAAGAGTTCACATTGCCATGGTGACTGAAGTCAAGAAATAGGAAGACTAGGAATGGGAAGGGCAGCTCTTGAAGAACTAGAAAAGATCCTAAAAAGTAGACATACAACTGAGCACTGAAGTAAGAATCGTCCAAGCCACAGCATTCCCCATCACCATCTGTGGATGTGAGAGCTAGACAGTGAAAAAAATAGATAAGAAAACAATCAATTTATTTGAGATGTGGTGCTAGAGAAGAGTGCTGAGGATACTGTGAATAGAAAAAAAAAAACCCAAATAAATCGGTCCTGGAACAGATCAAGTCAAAACTCTCCCAGGTAGCCAAGATGTTAAAACTGAGACTATCATAGTTTGGTGACAAGACTCACTAGAAAAGAAGACAAGACTCACTAGAAAAGGTAATAATGCTAGGAAAGATGGAAGGCAGCAGAAAGATAGGAAGACCACACATCAGATGGCTAGATTTAATTAGGGAGATCACGGGGATGACTCTAGGAGACTTAAGCAGAGCAGTGGACAGTAGGGCAGCTTGGAGATGTCTCATCCACAGGGTTGCCATGAGTAGGGGACAACTTGAGGGCAGTTAACAACAAAAAAAATAGCCATAAATGTATGCATGTTAGATAGTAGTTCATCAAGATTGGTCCTTGATGTGTTCAGTCCACAATAGTGGTGACATTTTTGGAATGTTTACTTGAGAAATTCAAATGGAGTAGTTTCTAATTATGTTACAGGCTGGTGGAACTGGTTTAGTTTCTATTTATATTGTTACACTGCAGATCAAATACATGATGTAATTTCCAAAAAACACATTGACTCTCATTGTGCACAACAGTTCCTTAGATATCCCATTTCTTTAGATATCCCACTGCTAGAATTGCTTGTGGAAGTAATTCCACAATTATTTGGCAGTTGTCATATGAATTGGTTGCCATCTGTGTTTTCTAAGTTTTTGATAACTATGGTCCAAAACACACTGCAGAAATAATTTTAGACTGCTTTAACTGCCCTGGCTCAATGCTAGGGAACTCTGGGAGCTGTGGTGTTGTGAGACATTTAGTTTTCTGTATCAGAGAGCTCTGGTGCCACAATAAACTATAATTCCCAGGATTAATCTAGCTCTTAGCCAGTTAAAGCTGTCTCAAACTGGATTCTTTCTGATTGTGTTTTGGACCTATGTTAATTGTCTTATGTCCTTGAGCATTTACCTTCTGCCTGTACTTCTCAGAGACGACTAGTGAAATCACTTGAAGATCTGTGCTCACAATATGACTTGACTGTCAGAAGTTCTACTGGTGACATTATACAGTTCATTTATGGTGGGGATGGTTTAGATCCTGCAGCCATGGAAGGGAAAGATGAACCTCTGGAATTCAAGCGTGTCCTAGACAATATCAGAGTAAGTATATATGATGTCTTCTTAAATAAGCATCATTGTATTACAAGAAGCTTGAAGACAATTTTGATCTTGGATTTTAATGATAGGCTCTTCCAGTCATTATTTACATATCAATGGATTAAATGTGCTGTGGAATTCTTAATCTTGCAAGTTTCAGTCAAGCATTTGCCTTGTGAAGGTGCTTTCAGAAATATTGTAAGATTTCTAAAGCTATCATAGAGAACTTTGAAGGATCTGTGTCAGTATTGGCTTTTTGCTTTCAGTTCTAGTATTTGTAAAAGCAATGGGAGCTACATCCATTTTGAAAGAACACTGAATGATCTGAAGGAACTAAAAGTAAAATGGCCTTGTAATTTATCTGTGTGCTACTTTCTTGCTTAAGGCGGCATATCCAAGCCGAAGTGAGCCGGCACTTAGCAAAAACGAGTTGATGTTAACAGCTGAATCCATCATGAAGAAGAACGAATTCCTTTGCTGCCAGGATAGCTTCTTGCAGGTGATGTCTTTGTTTAGATTCTTTTCCTCCCCCATGATAATTATTTCTTGATTAAAAGAAACTCTTTCCAGCAGAGAAAGTAGATCTTCCTGTTTTCTACTTGAATTTCACCACAGCAGTTCAACAAATACATTAAGGGTTGGAATATGTAGAGACTGGTTTTTGTTCAGTGCACTGGCTTCTGAAGAATTGCCTATGACTGCCAGTTAGGAACTGATAAGATTCATAAATCCTCTCTTTAAAAGGCGTACAGTAATGTAGCTAGCATATTGCTTCTGTGCAACAGTAGAGGATTGCATCAGGAAGTAAATGTAAGGAATATTTTATATGAAAATTCTGTATCAGTAGTTCTATTAATTTATTTCAATAATAGCAAAATATCTGTTGCTTTGTTTCCCCCACCCCCGGTTTGCTGTTGAAGGCATTAACTGAAACAGGTTATGCAACATATAATGAGGTAATTATAGCATGTGTGTGGGTGTTTGTGCATGTGCACACTATGTATACATTTATAATGGCAGTACTACAGGATTGGAGGTGGCTTTGTAAGAGTCTGGTCCCTGGTACATTCAGTTGTTTAAGTGGACACCCAGTTTGGACAGTGAGCACCTTCTCTCCAATATACAGATAACATGTTTTGTGAGTGAGTTGTTCCATGCCTAGATCCAATTCTCTCCCAGTGTCCAGTGGTCAGTCTTAAAATCTGAAATGACAAATCCTCCTGGTCACAAAACAGAATCAGCTTCTGACTTAACCAGGAAGAAGGGCTTCTCAGCTTTCCAGACTAATCTTGGTTTTCAGGCCATTTAGAGATTCTTTGTGCTCCTGATAGTCTGACTTTTTGGAATTGGCTGTTGATGTTTTAAAAGTTATTCTTTCTCTGTCTTTTGTGGATACAGGTTGGCACCCCTTTTACTGCCCTGGCTCAATGATATGGAATTCTGGGAGTTGCAATTTTGTGAGACCTTTAACCTTCTCTGTCAGAGAGTTCTGGTGCCACAACAAATTACAGTTCCCAGAATTCCCTAGTATTGAGCTATGGCAGTTCAAATGGTTTCAACATGGATTATTTCTGGAGTGAAGACTCAGCCTCAGTCAAGGAAAACATGAGAAAATATTTCCTTATCTCCCACTTTTTCATTGCTTTTTAGTGGATGTTTTGAGAGACATTTAGTCTTCTCTGTCAGAGAGCTCTGGTGCCACAATAAACTACAATTCCCAGGATTCCTTAGTACTGAGCCAGGACAGTTAAAGCGATCTCAAATTGAATTCTTTCTGCAGTGTTTTCAACCCTGGTTGCTCTGAAGTAATGGTTGTGACTATGACCTGGTGTTGTAATTGCCTAAGGCAAGCTGATTGAATCCTAAAGGCCAAGAAATTTGCAAAACCATTGAAGACTTCACATGGCCATCTAACACTTGGTGGACATGAGAATAATCAAAACTGCCTTAGTTTTTTCCCAGCGGAGAGGGTGAGATCCTCCTTAGATTGGGTTGTTCCTCCCATTTGTTCCTAGAAGGCAAGAAAACATAAAAACAAAAGACCTTACTGCCCCCAGGTGGGAGAGGCAACCCCCAGAAGGTCACTTCTTTTCCTACCTTTGCTTCTAGAAGGACGTGGACATTTCTTTCTCATCTACTACTTCTGCTGCTGCCTATTTTCTCGATGGAGAACCCTCCAGCAGATATCTTGCCCCAGCCACTCGACCTGACTCTGGTGGGCATGTAGCTGGCTTCAATATTTCTCGTTGGAGAACTCTCCAACAGATATCTTGCCCCAGCCACTCATCTCAACTCTGGTGGGTGCGCAGCTGGCTTCAGATCGGATGAGAAGGGAGGGCCATCGGATGAGAAGGGAGCATGGCCGATGGAGGTGTTTCTCCGCCAAGCTGATGAGGAGGCTCCATACCATCACCCTGCCCATCTTGGGTTGGGGGCTAGGGAGGTGCTGCCGGATGGGGCGATCCAGAGGGAATCCAAGACGTTGAATACAAGAGGGCCCTCATCCTCGGAGAAACCCAATATCCCCCCTACATGGGCAGTGGCCTTTAGGGCCTTCCTTGCCCAGGACTTACACCATGTTTATCGGGCCCCAGGGGGGTTAGCTGGGAAGAAGAAGGGACAGGGAGGACATCCCCTGGAGTCCCAGCACCCAGTTCGATAAGAAAGGGGAAATCAGGGGCTCCCATCTCCCCTCCACTTTCTTCAGCACTGGTACTCACTGCCCCACTGTGACCCCAGCTGCCATAAGGATCCCCTCCTCGCCATTAGCCATCGGGAGGATCCAGGTGCCTACGCCATTTCCCCATCCAGCAACCGATCTTACAACTGGATAGGTGACTATCTCCTATGCAGCCACATGGTGGCTGCCATCTTGGGGGCAGAGAGGAGGCCGCCATCTTGGCTGTGTGGATGGGGTCTGCCATCTTTGCTTTGGGCAGGGTGGCCGCTATCTTGGGCATGGCCTGGATCCCTGCAGCCAGCTGAGACCAGGTACATCCCTAGCCCAGCTGGCTCCTGTGGACTAGCCCAGGGGGAACAAGGAACCTTCCTGATCCTGCCACCTCTGTGACAGTAGACATGGTTGCAGGAGATCTCAGTGCGGGAACCCAGCACACCAAGGAAGAGGAGGCCTCGGGCTCTGAGTTGAGCTCTGTTTTCCCTCCCCCCCCTCCAGCACCCTAGGTAGACAGACCCTCCCCTAAAGGGACCAGGCACCCCTCCCATCACTCCTCAGAAGGGGAGTCCAAGGAGGGGGACTCATCTGCTTCAGGACTGGAGGTAGGGGAGGGTGAGGTCTCCAAGGAGGAAGGGACAGAGGCGGACAGTGAGATAGGCCTGTCCTTTGCTTGCCTCCTTAAGGCTGAGGTCTTCCCCATGCTGCAGAGGAAGACAGCTAGGGTCCTGGGCCTTGTTCTTCTGGAAGAGCACACTCCCACCCAGCACACCAACTTCCTCAAGGTGGGAGAGGAACTGTTCCAGCTCCGGCTCCGGCCACCTGGATGATTCCCCGCCCAGCTAATTTGATGCAGATTATCATGGAGGGAGGGGAGCAAGGGAGCTGCCTGCAGGCTCTGCCATGGCTCCATTAAAAACTGTATATCCTTTCCCCAGGCAACTATGGGAAAGCTTCAGGTCCCCCTGTTGGCCATGCCCCAGTCTCTGCCCTGGTGTCCTCAGCTGTCTTCTACAGGGAGGGCAAGGATTCCTTGAGGATAGTAGAGAATAGAAAGGCAGAGTCCGTTTTAAAGCAGGCGCATGAGGCCCTGTCCATCCCCATCAAGGCTGCAGTTGCCTCCTACTTGGTGGCTAGGGCTGCCCTCTAATTGGCCAGGGACCTCCTAGAGCAGGGGTAGGCAACCTTTCCCCTTTAAGGGCCAAGGAAGTTCAGCTCCCAAAATCCCAGGAGCTATTGGCCAACATGGGACTATTGGCCAACATGGCTGAGGCTTCTGGCAGCTGAAGTCCCTCGGCCCTTAAAGGGGAAAGGTTGCCTACCCCTGTCCTAGAGGATCAGCCAGCCTCCAATACCAGCCTACGCCAGTCCCTAAATAAGCTTGCCAAGGCCTCAGCCTACATAGCAGACAGGATGTTGTTCAACAGTGCGCTAGGACCCAGACCAAATCTATGGCAGTCTGCCACCAGCTATGGCTAAGGAACTGGAGTGTAGATTTAAAAGTCAAAACAGAATTTGTCTTTTACTTACTTACCTGGGCTCCAGACTCCCTAAATCCTGTGTTATTAGAGGTCAAGGACAAGAATAAGTCCTTACCTATATGGGGGGGGGAGGATGATAGGAGGCAATCTAAGTCTAAACGCCACTCCTCCCATCCCTCCAGACCTTCCTTTTCAGCCAGCTCTCCCTACTTCCACATGAGGTATGCCAGACCTCACAAACAACGCTGGGAGGATTTCACATCCTAGCCAAAGCAAGGGCCTAACTTATCCAAGCCTCCGTCAGTGCCTCCAGTGGGAAGGGCCAACATAAGAACCTCAAGCGTGGCGGGCCAAGAATTCAACATCAGATCAATGGGTCTTGGAGGCTAGTAGACATGGCTATCCTTTGCAGACCCCGCAAAGGACTCGGATCTCTTCTCCCAGGCCCAAGAACCCCAAGGACCACCATCTTTTCCTGGAAGTTATAGATCAGGTGGTTTTTTTTTTATCGCTACGTGATCAAAGCTGTTCCTCCCTTCTGGAAACGAATAGGCTGCTCCTCCACCCTCTTCCTGGCTCCCAAATAGAACAGAACCTGGTGGGCAATCTTGAATCTCACAGGATTCAACTGGCTTGTCAGGAGGAGAAAGTTCCGCATGGAAACCCCTGTGGCCTGAACTACTCTGGAGTTCATTCAACCTGGGGGTTTTCCTGGCCTGTCGCTTACCTGCACGCTCTCATTCACCTAGATCACCGCAGATACCTTCGCTTTGCCTACTATGGCCGTCTTTTCCCAATATAAAGTCCTCCCATTTGGACTCTCGCCTGCTCCCTGGGTGTTCACCAAGATTTTGGTGATACTGGCAGCCCATGGACAGAACTCTCATCTTCACATCTACCCCTACCTGAGGGGCAATCCTGGAGTCTTCTCAGAGGAACAGTCTCCCTCGTGCCCAACAGAATTGAGGCCACCTCCCTGGTGGTGCAGCATGTTAGGATCCAGAGAAGCAACAAGAGTACACTTCTAGCCCATTCCAGGGCCTGATTATCTTGGCTATGGACTGTCCCCCCCGGGGCGTGCCTCCACTCCAGACCCCTACAGATCCAGGCCACTACGTAGGCAAGCTTGTGGGATTGGTGAGCTCACTGCAGATCCCATCTCACACGGCAGGCAGAGCCAGACCGAGCAGCAGCACAGCATAAACTGGCTAGAACACAGGGCGGTCAGTTTGTCCCTGCTACAGTTCACAGAGTTACTCCAAGGATGGGCAGTTCTGGTCAGGATGGACAACGTCAGGGCAAGAGTGCACATCAACGCTGAGGGAGGAACGAAGTCTCATTCCCTGATGGAAGAAGCCCAGGGATGGTTGGATTGGCCAGAGAAAAACCTTCTCTCCCTGGCGGCGGAGCACCTGCAGAGAGACCTCAATTCTATGGCGGATTGGCTGAGCAGAACGGACACTGACCAGGGAGATTGGAGCCCACATCCGGAGGCACTCCACAAGATCACGCAAACCCTCGGGCAATGGTCAGTGGACCTGTTTGCCTCCCCAGCGAATGCAAAGACTCCCCACTTCATTTCAAGTTACTGGACACAGGGAGCATTGGACATGGATGCCCTCAATCTAGCGAACCCAAAGGTTCCCCACTTCATTTCAAGTTGCCGGACACAGGGAGCAGAGCACATGGACGCCCTCCATCTAACCTGGCCATAGGTCCTGCTGTATGTCTTTCCAACGACCTCTCTACTAACCGGGGTCATAAGTAAGATCCGGAGGGTTGAAGCATTCATCAGCCCATTGTCACCAGCACAACACAGGAGGGCTCTGTTCTTGGAAATCGTCAACAGAGCAGGGGATAGCCTCCTGCTCATGATCTGCCGAGACTTGCTTTCCCATGGTCAAGTATTCCATCCAGATCCAGCTCAGCTTCAACTTCACACCCAGAGATTAAACAGCAGAAACTACAACAATGGGGTTACTCACCAGAGGCAATTCACTCCATCCTGGCCTCTGGGCACCCCTTCTTGTTAAGAATCTAAGAGTACACTTCAGAGCCTTCTAGAGGTGGAGCAGACACAAGCATCTGGACTTCCTACACTTCTTTGCTTCTACCCTGCTTCATTTCCTTCAGGATGACAGCAAGCAGGACCTCCAACCGAACACAGGAAGCAAGTGGTCACCATCACTTCCATTTTACCATATGATGAGGTGCCCAGGATATCAGCTAACCCAATCATCAGGAGGTTACTCAGGAGTGTAGCCAACCTGACGCCTCCGACAAAGCATCACTTCCTGTCATGGGACCTCCACACAGTTCTCAAGGGCCTGACTGGGGCATCATTTGAACCACTTAGGGAGGCCTTGCTGATGCACCATTCATGGAAAGTACTCCTACGAGCTGGGCACTCCTTCCATTTGTAAGGACTTATGCATCTTCAGACCAGATTCTGTGCTTCTATGTACAGATACCCCCTTTTTCCCAAAGCCAACTTTTCCTTCCACAGGTCACAGGGCTTGATCCTGCCATCCTTCTATCCTCAACCAAAGAAGGAACTAGAGACGATCCAGCAAACCCTGGATGTCCGCAGGGCAGTTAGGATTTACCTGAAGTGAACAGGATCCTTCAGGAACAGAGGCTCTCTTCATTTCTTCCAACCCAGTCTCATTGAGGTAGAAGATGTCCCCATCCACTCTAGCCAAATGGATCAGAGACTGCATCGCGACCCATTATCGGTCTTAGGAATTGTCACCTCCAGAGGGGGTGGTGGCACACTCCACCAGAAGCGCAGCCACATCTGCAGCCTGGTTCTGCTGTACTTCTATGGAGGAGACTTGTAGAGTAGTCACATGGAGTTCTCCCTCCACCTTCATGAATCATTACAAGCTGGACCCTTATTTCAGCAGGTGGTCCCAGATTCCTCACCTGGAGTACAATATTCCCCCACCCCCGATGAGGGGGCTTTGTTAAATCCCAATCTAAAGAGGATCTCGCCCTCTCAGCTGGGAAAAGAAATGTTGGTTCTTACCTGATGTATGTCCATTTGCAGCAAAGAGTGTTCAATCCTCCTGCCCACCCTTGTTCAGTGCTGTCAAGAGAACCTGGGACCGTGTGTCTTTTCTCCATCTCTGGTGTTCTTCACCGGGGGTGGCAACAAAAGCTATTGTCCTCCTTCTTCTCTATTTCTCTTTTTCTCTCTTATGCTACACTTGGATAGACCTTTTCCCGGTCTAGTCCTTCTCTTTGGCTGACTAACAACTGACCTTCTGGGGGTTGCCCCTCCCACTTGGAGGTAGGAAGGTCTTTTGTTTTTGTGCAACCCAATCTAAGGAGGATCAAATCCTCTTTGCTGGAAATGGATGTACATCAGATAAGAATCGACGTTCCTTTTTCCAAAGATATTTGAAATCATTCTGGTCTTCAGAAACTTGAATAAATATCTGTAACAGTGGTCTTAAGGGAAAATCCTAAAAATAAGCTAGCTATCATCTCCTATGGGCATGATGACATCTGCAGACTCACCAAAGCCCACTGTGTGGAAACAGAAAAGATTTTTCACATCCCTCTTGTATTCCTACAGGGCTGTAGAATACATACACCAAAGCATTCCTGGCTTTATGATCTACTTGAAAAATAAAATAATTTATTCCATAACAGTAAACCCAGCATCATAAAGTTATACATACCATACAAGGCAGTTGCTTTTTGCTTTATTCTTTTCCTCCCTTATATGCTGGAAAGAGAAAGGCTATCATGGGAACTGAGCCTCTGCATAATGAGGTGAACAACCAGTGTTAAGCTCACAGAGCATCCCACTCTTGCAAGAGGTTATCTGTGTAGTGCTCAGGGGTTTGGAGTGCTTAACTACCCAACAAAAATGGAGGGCTTCTCAGACAAACATGACCTGAACATAAGATAAATATAGCACCTCTATAGTTCTGTAAATGTTCTTTCTGTTCTGTCCCATCACCACAGCAACAGACAAAGCTACATTTTTTTCATGTTGGCAGTGTTTTGTGTAAAAATTATTTTTTTTAATTAAATAACCAAATGTTTTTCCTCAGCCTAAATCTAACACATAACTACTTTGACTATTTTCACCTCCTCAGCACCTGTTTAAAATACTGTTTCCTTTCATAGTGTTGGGACATGGCAATTTACAAAACTTTGCAATGCATTTCTGTGTATAGTTACTCCGAAGTCTTAGGGGCTATGCAGACTGGCCCAAAGGGCCGGCCTGGGGATGGAGTTGGGGCAGAGCAGCCACATGCCAGTCACCCCAACCCCATCCTGATGCTGTTCTGATGCCACACGCTCTTATGCATGGCACACAGCGTCAGAATGCCTTCCCGGTGCAACATGGAGACACGCTGCGCTGAAAGGGCACGGAAGAGCCGCAGTACTGGCTCTTAGGGCAGCCTTTTGCTGCCCCTAAAAGGAGTGGCATTTTGCCATTCTTTTAGGGGCAGCAAAAGGAAGGATTGGAGCCACGATGTGCAGTTACTGCAGCCCTGATCCGCCGCCCCCTGGGGTGGCTCTCTGCTGCCCCAAATGGGCTGTCTACATCAGCCCTTGCTGTGTTCAGTTGGATCTCACTCTTTTATAAATGTTCTTTAGACTGTAGGTGTACAGACTGGTTTTCACTGACAAAGAAAATGAAATTTTTTCATCTTTAGAAAGCCTGAAAATGTTGCTTGAGCGCATTCAGTTCTCCCTCAAACAACATTCCACACATGTGTTTCCACCATACAATTAAATGGTTCCATTACAATTTTATTTCTCCACCCACCCCCCTTTTTAAAAAATTCTCTTTCTAGGCTTCAAGATAGGTACCAGTTTGAAGATGACCTCAGTGTAAAATATACATTTTGAAATTTTGAAAAACAAAGGTCCTGAGGTGATGTGCAGCAGATAAAAATCCTCTTTTAAAAACAAAACAAAACTTTTTTTAATTAAAATAGTACCTAAGTACCTGGTTTTAAGGACCAACAGCCCTATAAAATAGTGCACCCTTGACTGCCTGCTAGAAGCTCATGGGGGAACAGAGCCAGCCTGATTTGTCTTGTGGAGGAGTTCCACAACTGAGGCACAGCTACCAAGAAAGGCTGTATTTTGTCATGTACAGTTGTCCCTCCCTGTTCTCAGACTTGAAGTGTGCAGTCTCGCTCTTCGCGGGAGGGACAAGTGGGGGGGGGGACAAAATGGCGGTGCACGGCCTTGCATGGTCCCGCACACCTATGCCATTATTTTCAATGGGACTCGAATATTTGCACATTGTCATTTTCGCATGGGGATCCGGAACAGATCCCCTGCAGATTGGAAGGGACTACTATATTCATTTATGGGGTAGATATTATGATACCATAATATCATAAAACAGATTGGCTATGAAAGCTAAGAGACTCAAACCTAAAAGTTCATCTGATCTAGCACCTTACTGCTCATTGTGCTCTATTGTAATCACTGTGATCCCATTGGAGCCATGTAAGTTGGACATGAAGGCAACAGACCTAGCTTGTTGTTGCTCCACAGCAGATGGTAGGCAGTGCAGATCTGGGAAAAGGATCTTTTTAGGACTGTATCTACAGCTCCCTAAATCCACTCGTTAGCAAACTTGGATGCACTAATATAATGCCTCGAAACCAAAACTAGAACCCGGGGTGGTCCAACAAATTGACTGGCTATAAATTCAGGGCAGGCAAAAGAATGTACTTTCTCACACTATTAATTTGTGGATTACTCTGCTTTTGCATGATGACTGAAAGCCACTTGCTTAGATACTTTTGAAAGAAGATTAGAGAAATCTATCAATGGTTACTACGCATGATATCAACATTCAGCCTCTAAATTCCAAAACAGCATGCCACTGCATCTGAGCTTGGAAAAGTTATTTTTTAAATTACAACTCCAGATGTTATTTTTTTTCTGAATTCTGTGTACCTGGGTTTTTTCATTCTGTAAATGTAGATTCTTAGATTTCTGAATGTTCAGAAATATTTTGCCATTTGAGCAGTATTGCAGTACCCTAACTAACCCTCATCACCTTTGTGAGTTGTGTTTACAAGCAAAACGTCTTTAAGAAGCTAATGAATAGAACATCTGTATTCATTTTATTTCAAGCCTGCATTTCTGTTCCCTCCTCTCCACAATGTGTGTGTGTGTGTGTGTGAGAAAATAGCTTCTACAGGATTAAGTGCACTCTGAGAGACTGGCTTCCTTAATTGTAAGGTAGCAGAAACAGGAAGCATAACCTTAACATATGTAATTTTTTTTCTTTCAGGAAATTAAAAAATTCATCAAAAACATGTCTGAAAAAATCAAGAAAACCAGAGACAAGTATGGCATTAATGACAATGGCACAACAGAGGTAAGGCTTGATTTGCTCTAGGACCCATTTATTGTATTTTAGCAGTCCACAGTATTTGTAGAATTCTTCTCCAGCATTACATTTCAAAGAAGTTTGTTTTCTTCCTGTTTGCTTTCTTCACCATCCAGATCTTAAAACCATAAAAAGAAATATACAATGACATAACTTTAGAATTCATTGATATGTCTT
>JAIPUX010001232.1:2491968-2503590 GCA_020142125.1 Phrynosoma platyrhinos
TAGTCTCTGTTCCGATTAATGGCTGAGCCAAGGGATGGAAAATTCTGAGCCAATTTTTTAACTGTAGTCTCTGTTCCGATTAATGGCTGAGCCAAGGGATGGAAAATTCTGAACTATTTTAATGTCTTCATTATCTAGTTTAAAGTTATGTAAATCACCTGTGGTCATTATTTTTGTTTTGTTCATCAGTAAACCTGTTTTTGCACTTTCTTCCCTGACTTCCTTTAGTAATCATCCTAAGTCTTTGCGATTTTCTGCCAGTAGCATGGTGTCTTTTGCATATCTTAAATTATTGATATTCTTTCCTTCATTCACGCCTCCTTCCTCAGCATCTAATCCTGCTTTATGTATGATATGTTCTGCTTACAAGTTAAACAGCATTCCAATAGCTGTATTTGAACATCAATTATTGTTGTTGTTGTTGTTGTTGTTGTTATGCATCCCTAGCATAGCTCAAAAACAGAAAATAGGGATAGCCTACTAGAAAACTGATTAAATAGAGTGTCTGTAATTGAAAAGAAGGATGTAGTTCTTTGTGCTTTTTACCACACCAAGAAAGGTACCCAAACTGGCACCACGGAACTTTTCTGAGACCACAGCAAATTATGACAACTATAAATTTTGTGTCTTATCTAAACTTAATATTGTATTCAGATTTACATTTTGAAATAATTCTGTATAAGTTTAGAATGCTAGAAATCAAAGGAAATTAATAGTAGGGAAATAAGAGAGGGAATAGGAAGTAGAGGTGATCAAAGGAAGCTGTATACAAGTACTAGAAACCTTTAGTAGATACTATTCACAGTTTTATATTCATCCAGACATAATGAGGAGCAAGTAAAGATCACTGATTGATTTCATATCATTTGCATTGCTTCCCACCGTTCCTCACAATACAGTCTGATACAAAAACTCTTATAAAAACATAATTCTAAGGGCAGAGATAAATAATAAGTTACAGTAAAACACCTGCAGCGTTGTGTATCCCTCGAAGTCTTAAACAAATATATATATTTTACTGGTGCCTAAACAACAGTGAAGGGGACAACTGGGGCTTCATCTACATGGCTCAATGCTATGAAATTCTGGGATTTGTAGTGTTGTGAGATGTTTAGCATTCTCTAGTCAGAGCACTTTGGTGTCACATCAAACTACAAATCCCAGGATTCCATGGCATTGAGTAATGAAAGTAGTGTCAAACTGCATTAATTCTACAGTGTGGCAGCAGCCTTCATCTCCACCAGGAGAAATTCCCAAACCAGATGCTGCTATCAAGAAGGCTCTGCCTAACTATATTTTCATAACCTTGCTTGTTCTTTAATCATAGTTTATTAAACAGAATGCCACGTTCAGACATCAGAGGGAATTGCACTTTGGTTAAAGGCAAGCAAAAAGTATTCCTTCCCTGCTCCGTAGCTGGGAAGGCAAGGGAGTGGGGATTAGGGAGTGTGTGAGGCTAAGGCATCATTCACATAGTGAGAAACCACGGTTTCCTATTGTATCAGAGCCAGGCTGCTGTTTGATGCAATTGTGTTCACACTGTCTAGAAAAGTAAAATGGGAATAAATCCCAATATGACAAATTATCGGTGCCACTTTAGACAGTATGTAGTGAATACAGGATCAGTTGGCTAATCATTGAAAGAGTTCCTAATAGTGTGTTTTTTTTAAATTGGTTTAGCCCTATGTTTTATATCAGTTGGACCGGATTACTCCCACCCAGCTAGAGAAGTTTCTGGAGACCTGTAGAGAGAAGTATATGAGGTATGAGGTTTGCTATTTATTCTGGTGATCAATTCTGAGTGTATCTTGGTGAGAAAATGATGGAAAATTGTGAGTTTTGGAGCTTTATCGTATCCCCACCCAAGATGTTTGTCACAATATCATGCTAGTTAAGGTAAAAAGAAAAATTAGAATTAGGTATAATTGTTATTACATTCAAAACAGTGCCATCTTAATTTTGTTCACTTTGCATTGTATGTATATTTTTTCTTCAGTTACCATCTGTTTCCAAAAAATGTAAAAGTTAGCAATTTTTGGCACATATGCTTTTTGTTGTACTAAAAAACATTTTGGCTGCTGTAATCAAAATCTAACTTTAAGCTGATAGGATTTCCCAGTAATAATAATGCTGAATCTAAAGGGCAGGGGTCGGCAACTTTTTTTTCCGGGGGCTGGGAGGGAGGGAAATGGTGCTGGGGGCTGGCACATGCACGCTTGCCTCCCCCCCACGTGCGCATGCCCAACGGCGCCCACCATCGTGCGCATGTGTGCACAAGCGCGGGCGCCATTTTGGATGCCAAAATGGCATCTGTGTTTGCGTGCGGCAGCAGCAGCGGCAGGACCAGCCACGGGCCAGTCCCAAGGCCTCAGCAGGCCGTAGGTTGCCCACCCCTGCTAAAGGGTAACAAGTTCCTGAACATGACATTAAAGATAATTTAACTTATAAGGAAATGAATTATATTTAATATTTAACAGTGTACTAGAGTGAAATGATATTAAAGTATTTGCCTCTTTGTAAGTGCCAGTTCTACAAGGTTGTAGTAAACACAGAAAGTGAAATTACGGTGAATGGACCAAAGAAAACAGAAGGAGATCTGAAATTTGAAAATTATGTTTGTCAGTTTCTTTGACTATAGAAAGCTAACTACCAGTAATAATAAATCCAGTTAATAGGCCATGAAGATTAAAACTGTTGTTTCTTGTTTGAGTATGCTAATATGAAAGCCAAGATATGAGTACTACTTTTTTTTGGGGGGGGGGGGTTCCAGAATTTTATCCACTATTTTTCAAAATTCATATACCACCATTTAGCTCATAATAGCATAAAGACAGAAGGAGCAAAAACGATAGGAAAATAGAAAGCAGCATAGGCAAGTCAGAAGTGGAAAAGTGACATGTTTTGTGCAGCCTTGGTGAAACTTGCTGAAACTAAACTGGCCCATGCTTTGAGGGGAGACCACTGGGGAATACCTCCTTTCATCAGTTAGAGCTCCCTAGGAAAAAAAAGGGAGAACAGCTACATCATAAACAAAATCTACTTAAGTAACCACTATCAATACTTTGTGATAATGTGATAGATTGGTGGATTGTGCCTTACCTGCTACTCAGTGAAAGCACTTAACATAAAACCTTGTTTCCACATGGACTATGATGTCTTCCTGTAGAATAAAGTTAATTTTCAGCATTAGCATCCTCTGCTGACACTTCAGAGCACTGGATTTAAGTGAATATTAACTGTATGTCTCCAGTACTATTATGGAAGTCAATTTCACTTGTGGAATGGTTATTTGTGTTGATCTCCCTGCAGTCCAGTCTAAATGTTCTACCTCAACTTGAGCTGAAAGGAAGACACCTTTATTTCTGAAATTACTTTCCTTATTCTGACTTTTTTGTTTGAATGCAAAGCCTTTAAAAAAATACTGAAAGAGGAGGGTACTAGTCTTGAGGCTGTTGCTGCTCTGTGAGTTGATTTGTTTCTACAGAGTCCATACTATGCTGTAGGATGGTTTCACTGGGATTTAAGTGAGGGTGACAGCTGACCTCCAGTTCTCTACTTTCATCATTGCATAAGGTCTTTTGGTAAACATATTGTTTCTAGGACTCTGTACATCTTTGAGCCCCAGCTTTGCCCTGCTATGTGTGGCTGGTTAATGGATGTTCTTTTAAATTGTTTGCTGCTGACCTGCTCAGCTAAGATCACTTAACCTGTATACTGTATAGGATAAAACAGGATTGATGAGTGTTATGTTTATTTTGGTATTTGCATTGTGGGCTGGGCCAGTGTCTTTGGCAGGAGCATCAGCTAAGACTCACTTACCAAATTCACCCAAGTAAATATAATAAAAGGCATCTCTTTCTTTGTGTATGATGTGGCTTATAGCTTTCTCTTTCTCTTTATTGTTGCCATTTGCTGTCAAATGGTTGACTTATTTTTATTATGGGAGGGGAAAGATTTCACTAAGTGTGGGCAGCCTTTGAAAGCATTTCAGAATGGGATAATGTTAAAGGAGACTGATTCATCATGTTAATAGAAAAGAAGTATGGGTGTGGGTGAAGAGAACAGTATACCAATGCAGTATTTTCACTCATTTCCTCTTAGATCTATAACTTATCTTTATCCGTAGCCAGTGCAGTCTTACTATTATTTATGCCAGTTAGATATATAATATAAAAGGTCGACCTCTAATAGAGTTCATAGTACTCTTTATTTTCCTCAGTACAACTAATAAGTGAACCAGGATAGTGCAGTGGTTTGAGCGTTGGATTATGACTGGACCAGAGGTCAAATCCCTGCTTGGCCATAGAAACACACTGGGTCACCTTGGGTATGTCACACAATCCCAGTCTCAGGGAGGGGAAAAGGTAAACCCCCTCTGAACAAATCATGCCAAGAAAACTCCACAATAGGTTCTCCTTAAGTGTCTATATAAGTAAGGAATAACTTGAGGGCTCCCAACAATACCAAATAACTAATATACAAAATGTAGATAAGGATCCAGAAAACTGAGTATAGCACCCATGTGCAAAGGATACCCATAGTGTCAACAGAGCCCTGTTTCTCCCACCCTCAAATACACAGATATGCAGAGGCTGAGTAAGAGGCCTTAGAAGAATTTGAGTCCGTGTATTTCACAGCTTAGGACAGGGGTAGGCAACCTTTCCCCTTTAAGGGCTGAGGGACTTCACCTCCCAGAATCCCAGGAGCTATTGGCCAACATGGCTGAGGCTTCTGGGAGCTGAAGTCCCTCGGCCCTTAAAGGGGAAAGGTTGCCTACCCCTGGCTTAGGACATTGATCCTGAATGTTATCAGAAGGAGCAAATGGATCTGCAGGAGAGGAAGAAACCACTTTAGCTTCATCTGACCCATTTGTATTGTGCATTTCATTGGTTAATCACCTTGGAACTTTTGGTTGCATAAGAAAGATGGAATAATAACATTAAATGGCTCCTCATCCTTCCTGCATGTGGAGGGCAAGACTCCACTGAATCTACCAGAGTCCTCTGTGCACAGGTGTTGCTTATATGTTGCACATAATATAACAAAGAAGGAAGACAAAAGTAAAATTATCTGTATAAATACCTCATAGTCCTAATGATTATTCCTCTAAGCCTTTAGCTACTCATCCTTAGTTCAGTGCAGTCAAGGAAAGTAAATGATTCAGCAGTATTGTTCATCCAAAAAACTAATACTCAGCCAAGAGTATTCTAGGTTGCTGTGCTATTCTTCTAGCCAGTAATTGTTGTTGTTATTATGGACAACAGCATTTAGAAGTCTCTTTCTGAGTTTTCTATTGCAAATAAACCTCCTTGTAAAAGTGAATTGAGGTGAATGGTGAGCTGCTAGCCAGTGATGCTGTTGAGGTAAGAGTTTCAAGCACCTGCATTGAAGCTTTGTATCGGGTAGACACCGTTTTTTCCCTAACAAATTCAGTTTTCCTGTTTTTGTTTTTTTCAAAGTTTGTGGTCCTTGTATAATTCATGCTTTAAAATATATTGTTGTTATCTGGTTCATTTTTGCAAGTAAAAAAGGTGGCTGAAAGATTTCTAGTAGTTGAGATGCTGTCATTTGGTGTCATTTACTAAATGAGAAGAGGTAGCTAATATCACAGAGGATAGGATGAAAAGAGAGAAAAGGGTGAGCTTGTGCTTTAGGGGTCAGTGTTGATTTTTTTTACCTGCACTGTTTGGAGGCTTCTGGGGGTGTTTTTGTTTAATTGTTGCTGTGTGCTGTCCCTGAGTACATGGTGTAAGTGGCAGGGCTGAGTCACTGACTTGATAGAAGGTGGAGCTACCTCAGTCTTTGAAATTTAGCAGATAGGAAGAGAAAAGCAGGCATTTTGCAGACATTTCATCAGGGACTTTAAGGGGGAAGCCTGGACAGTAGTGCATATATAGGATGATGAACATGGATGATGATAGAGTTATTGGAATGACCTGCAACATCTGTGAAAGCTGGTTATCCTTCTGAAGGAGACTCATCAAACCTACCAACCATTATCTTTTCTATCAAATACATCTTAGAACAAATGATACTACAAGATAGATAGCCTTTAACATATTGTTATGAGACTATCAGCCTATAGGGAAGAAGCTAAAAGCACTGGAGGCACAGATTGTTATTTCATCCTTCTTGTTGAAGGACATGACCCAGGAAGAGGGCGAGGAATACTAGAAGTGAATAACTGGCTCCTCATATGGTGATATCAAGAAAGAAAAAGCATCTTAGACTATGATTTGTGCTTTCAAAAAGACGGTTGCACCTGAGAGCATATGGAAATAATGTAGCTGCTAGAAGTCTCACAAATCTGAGCAGGAAGGTTTTAAACTGGATAACTTGGGGGAGGGAGACAGTATTTTAGAGGACAGGGGGATAAGGTACTGTGGACAATAGCCTTAACAATATGGGAGGGAGGGATTAGTCCAATACTACAAGAGCCCAATAGTAAGGAGGAAAAACCAGCAGTGAATCAGCTAGAGAGAATGACCCATGGTCTAAAACAGGGGTAGGCAACCTTTTTGAGCCGGGTGCCGGGTTGCTGCCCCTCAGACAGTTGGGGGGCGAAAGCACCATAAATAAATAAATAAAATTTATTTTTTAAAAAATAAAAATATATGCATGCACACTCTCTCAGCCCCAAGAAATCCATGGCAAAACCCCTGTGGAGATTTTGCCAAGAAAACCCCAAGAACAAGTAATAACGACAATAATCAATACCATCGCGTGGGGCGGTGGGGGTGACGGCAGGACCGGCCTGGGGCCGGTCCAAAGGCCTCAGGGGGCTGCATCCGGCCCCCGGGCCTTAGGTTGCCTACCCCTGGTCTAAAATGTCTGCATTAATGAACAGATCATGGGAAGTAAACAAAAGGAATTTGAAGTCTTAACACAGGAAGACAAATATTATTTAATAGCCATCACTGACATCTGTTGGGATATGTCTCATGATTGGAACATAGTAATGGAAGGGTATAGCCTATAGACCAAGCAGGAGAGGAGGAGGAAGAGCATTATGTGGCAAGGATGAATATACCTGAAAAGAGATCCATTACTTAGAGCATGGAAAACAGGTTGAGAGCTTTTGGATAAAAATTAAAGGGGAAAGAAACATCAGTGACATGATAGTTGTCTTTAAATATCTGAAGAGATGTAATGTAGAAGATGGAGCAAGCTTGTTTTCTGCTGCTGCAGCAAGTATTATTATAAGAAAAAATATTCCACTTAGGCATTAGGACAAACTAATGCTGAACCATTTTGTTTTATTTTTTTTATCTAGTAGGAAGAGTGTGTGTCTTGGTCCTCAGAGATCTGTTTTCACTCAGCCATGAACCCTCCAAGTGAGCTAATAGTAGATGTGAAATAAATAAATACTAATGTTTCCTTGATTTTACAACCTAGGGCACAGATGGAGCCTGGCTCAGCAGTGGGAGCTCTGTGTGCTCAAAGTATTGGTGAGCCTGGCACACAAATGACACTGAAAACATTCCATTTTGCTGGTGTTGCTTCAATGAACATTACTCTAGGAGTACCAAGGATCAAAGAGATCATCAATGCCTCCAAAGCAATCAGGTATTCTAACCAGATTTTGTTATCAGTTTTATTGTTCAATAGAAAGTTGGACTGGAATAGGTAGAGAGACTATCTTTCTGTCAGCATCCTATAGTTACAGAATTGAGGCTCGTCCAGTAGTTAAAATCACTTTCTTCTTTACTCTGATTTGAACATTCTTTAATCTTTTGATCTAGTCAAAAGGATTTCCTAGTTACTCACACTTTCAGATTATGAATGTACATTTAATTTCTGTTGATTGCTGTTGCCCATTTTATTGACTGCTGGATCTGTTGATTGACCTAGGACCCAAACTGGCTTACAATGTTAATTAAAACAATACCACTAAAATCCAATAAGATATAGCATTAAACAGAAATTAAAAACAATAACAACATTAATTTTAACTTCAAAAAACTAAAAGCACCTTTGCTTTATGTATTTATTTGTTTATTAAACTAGTCCTGGTATGACTTAGTTCTGAGTACATGTCTATGGAATTGCACTATAGGTGTATTTGGTAGGTTCCTCGTAACTCCTCTAATCTTCCTACTTAAGACTGTATATGCCCTGCCTCTGAATCCATGTTGTAATCCAAATTAAAATGGAACCAATCATACAAACTGTTATACCATTTATTATCATAAAGCATTTGTACAATGTCCTTCCAGCTTCAGGTAAGACCAGAAGAAACTAATTCTGAAAACTCTGATTTCTTTTGGATACTTCTTAGTGAAAAGTGGCACATTTGAGTAACCTGCTGGTTGATTACAGACCTGCAATTCATATATGTTTTTTTAGACTTTGAACATACAATCAGCATATGTTGTTTTGCACCACACCTAGTTCTTAGGTACTAAAATTACTACAAATATTATTAATAATGTGAGTTTATGAATATATAATGATAATCAGCTGGAAAGTTTTTTTTTCATTCATGCTTCTGCTGTTAATGTGCAGTACACCAATTATCACAGCACACCTTGACACAGATGGTGATCCAGACTTTGCCCGTTTGGTTAAAGGAAGAATAGAGAAGACACTATTGGGAGAGGTAAGCTGTGCCTTCTTGTTGCTTAATGTGCAATGTTTTAAATTCTCTTCTGTTTGTTCTTCTGTTCTGCTGTAATGTTTATCCCAGTGTTTATCTGTCTCTTTCTCTCACAGACACACTATTTTTTATTATTTATTTGCAGATTTCAGAGTATATTGAAGAAGTTTTTCTTCCTGATGACTGCTTTATTCTGGTCAAGCTTTCTTTAGAACGGATTAGATTGCTGAGGCTGGAAGTGAGTATATCCACCTTCTATAAATTTTGAAAAGTAGGCTTTTCCCTGTGGTGTGCTTTCAGACATGATAGATGCTGAACAGTTTAATCCTATGTTTGTCAACTATGTATGTGCAGAAAGTGCAGCTTGCAGGCTGCCCATAGCTACAGTATTGATTTGTGGCCCTCCCCGAGCTCCCCAAAAAGTTTGGAGGAAAAGATTTGTCCCCTAATGCCCCCCACGCTCTGGATCACATCGTTTGGGGGGAAAAGACCTCTGGAGGCTAAAGCCTGACAAAACTGCCTTCCAATGTCTGCTGTAGAGCATATGTTAGGGCATAATATTTTGCTGGGGAGGGGGCAGAGGAAGGCGTAGCTTTCTACAGTCCCCTCTGTGGCTAATGTGGCCCCCTAAGCCCCAACAATTCTCCACCCTGGTCTGCTCAAAAGTAAGTCCCACTAAATTCAGTGACACTTCTAAGTAAGCAGGTATAGGCTTTCAGTCACACACTAGGACAAAGCTACTTTGTCTCTGCAGTTGTTTTTCAACAATCCCCATAATTACCATTCTTTATGCTACATGTAGCTGACAAGAATGCTATGCCAAAGTACTAGAGAGTAAGTCTTGTTGGACACAGTAGGGCTTATCTTTTGAGAAAACATAACTGCCAGTGCAGAGACACTTATTCTGTCCAAAGCCTTGTAAAATCTAAAGCTTTCTTCAATATTTATTGACACCAGAACTAAGTACCCCTCCTTCTCACATGTTTCTTGAATATGTCTCAGTCTTGTATATATCTGGGGCTCCTGGGCAGTAGCAAGCAATTCCCCCATTTGAACAAAGTGTAATCTGAGTGTCAGAGTGCCATCATGTGAAGGTGACCATTGAAACAATTTGCCAAATTAGCATTTTGGATACCTGGTAGAATAGAAATCATATGCTTGCAGAACTGGACACAGTGTCAAAAGAATTATGCAAAATCCAAAATGACATGTTCTGCCACAGGTTAATGCCGAGACTGTGCGGTATTCTATTTGCATCTCAAAGCTGAGGGTGAAGCCTGGGGATGTGGCTGTCCATGGTGAAGCTGTTGTGTGTATTACCCCTCGAGAAAACAGCAAAAGCTCCATGTATTATGTCTTGCAGTCCCTGAAGGAAGATCTACCGAAGGTAATAAAGATTCTTTGCCTTCTATGTGTGTTGCCTGACAACAAATGCTGCATAGCAGAGTGCAGCTTTCAGTGTATTTCTTTGAATAATATGAGAAACTGAATGTCTGAGAATCTCTGTAGGAAAGAGAGTAGAGCAGAATGAGAAATGGGGGTTTGAGGAGATTCAGGGCAGAGGGAAATATAGGAGTCAAAACATTTGAGAGTGATGCACAGAGGAGAGGGAAGCAAGGAAAGAAACCCAGAAGGGGAGATTTGAAGTGGTTTGATGTAGCCAGTTCTCTGTGAAAATAAGTCTAATAGATTCACCTTCCTTTCCAGCCAAGAAAGGAAATAACAAAGATTAAATGTTGCAAGTGCTATATTGAAATATAAATTGATAACCTTTTGCATGGAGTAGGACATCTGTGGAAGCCTCCTTTGAGGCCCACCCCATGGATCACTTCTGCACATCCAAAGAAAGCAGGTTATTTGTAGCTGTGGCCAAGATGGAATGTCATAAAATGCTTCCTGTATCAGAGTGAAGATTAAATCTTACATTGTGTAGTCCCTGACTATATGGACTTCCTATTGTTGTATATTCTGTCTGCTTTCCTTCGCATAGATCTTTTGAGTGAACAGTAACTGACATCCATAAGACTTACAAGCTTACTGTCAGAGAGAACAAGAAGGGGTTTTTGTTTGTGTGAATTTACTGCAAGTAATCATTCCACTGTACCTCAATCAACATTTGTCATAGTTTCCACCATTTGAAGCATTATTTTACTTCTTTTCAAACATGAAGGTTGTTGTGCAAGGTATCCCAGAAGTAGCTCGTGCTGTCATTCATATTGATGAGCAAAGTGGGAAGGAGAAGTATAAATTGCTGGTAGAAGGTGACAACTTGCGAGCTGTCATGGCCACACATGGCGTCAAAGGAACAAGAACTACTTCTAACAACACTTACGAGGTAATTATATCATGTTATTGCATAGTGTTTAAGAGATGGACCTAGGTATGTTGAGCTTGATTTAAACCTTACCTCTGCCATGAACTCACTAGGTAGTCTAAAGCATATCACCCATCTCACCTTCAGCCCTGTCACCAGCTGCAATATGGAATTAATATTTACTTCACTGGATTGTTGTAAGCATTACAAGAAGGCAGTATAGTGAAGTCCTCTAAACTTGAACAATCTGAGTATAAAATGTTAAGTGTGACAGTGATTAAAAAGAAAAATGATATTCCTGAAAAGCATTGGTTGTAAGTCTATGTTTTGATGACTGGAGGGAGGGGAGAGAAGACTATGTAGAGAAATCATACCTCCATGTGGAAGCAAAATAAGTACTTTACCCCTTCATTCATTCAGCATAACCTTCTCTTCTAGGTTGAGAAAACTTTGGGCATTGAGGCTGCTCGAACCACCATTATCAATGAGATCCAGTACACTATGGTAAATCATGGTATGAGCATTGACCGGAGACATGTGATGTTGCTGTCTGACTTAATGACATACAAGGTTTGTTTGTTTGTTTATTTTTCATGATTGCATGATTTACTACAACTACATATGACCCCATTTCTTGTAAATAAATGTAAACAAAGATTATGGCACCCAGTGTTTTAGTAGTGATATGAGGATTGCTGAGGTATCAGGTCTC